>PVKA01002916.1:0-117303 GCA_004027165.1 Ctenomys sociabilis | reverse complement strand
TCTCCAGGCCTGCTGTGTCAGCCCTGTCCCCTGGGATGTGCTGAGATAGCAACTGACACTGGGCATGGTGGTGTGTATCTGTAACCCCAACTCTTCAGAGGCTGTAAACAGGTGAATCACAGCAAGTCCAATCTAGTAGTGAGACACTGAACACCCTGTAGACCCTTCCCTAAAATAAAATATAAAATAAAATAAAATAAAATATCACAGGGTTTTTCAGATAAGTAATTCAACATATAGATAAATTAAAGAAAAAATAAAAGATAACAGAAAGCAGTGGGGCAGATCTTTGCAAATATGAGGATGACCAAAATATGAAAGGAGGAGTGTGAAGAATGGGAACAAAAAAATGAAGAAAATATGTCCTGCACATATAGTAACTACCCACAATTAAGATATTCCTTACACACTGGAAATACATAGGAATAATAAAATATCTGAGTGAAACAAAGACAGTTGCAGAGACAAAGACAGATAGAGACAGAGACAGAGATAGAAATAGAGAGGTAGAGGTACGGGTAAAGTAGAGGGAGAGAAAGAGAGAGACAGACAGAGAGAGAGAGAGACAGAGACAGAGACAGAGCTAGAAGTAGAGGAAGAGGCACAGGTGGAGCATCTATGGCTCTTGGGACTTCCTTGAAGGAGACCTGCTTTGTAGAGACCTTCTTCAAAGGCCAATAGCTCTGAATATCTATCTTCTTTTCTCGTCTCTTTTTCATGCAATCCGATACATGGACATAAGGGCAAAAGAAAGAATGAGTATGTGTGGACCATGATTTGCTCTTAAGAAAAAATCCCAAATATACTTTCACACTAAGGAGCACCCCGCTGTATCAGCAGTTGGCTGTCTAATTTCATAAATTAGCAAGCTTGTACAGGACGGATAAATGAAGATGTTTTCTTTCCTTTTCAGTCACTGGTGTTCTGCATGTGTAGCATGCACTGTCAACCACAGTAATAAGTTACATTACACAAGTGCAGCTCACTTAATACTCAAATGGATCTGTGCAGTCGTAAGCCGGTTCTTTTTCTTATTCTAAACCCAAGGAAGGACAAGAACACACAAAACTAGTCAAAATGTATTATGTGTACCTATGAATTCCCCCATGATAAATTGAAGTTTTATATGATTTAAATATGTACTAATAAAAATGTTTAAATGTAAAATTCTAGTAATTTTACAAGAGAAGATGTTGAATAATACCTTATATTGTTGAAAGTACACTTTTTTATTGAAGACTTTTGTTCTCTATATGTTTTATTATTGTAATAAATGGTACAAACTAATCCTCCCACAGAAAAAAATATGTTTAGTACTGTTTTCTATGACACGATCTTATCTAAGTTTAAATAATGCACCATGGTATGATGACGAAATATTCCTATTTTATTCTTCATGCCATTACTAATCCATGTATCATCTATATAAATACTATATCACATAATATTTAACAAATATTTCCTTAAAAGTGTCTGCTTTCTTCTTTTGAAGATACCTGAAATGGTCAAACAGTGGAGCTTGGTGGGTGTTTTGGCTCG
The DNA here is from genome assembly GCA_004027165.1 of Ctenomys sociabilis. NCBI lineage: Eukaryota > Metazoa > Chordata > Mammalia > Rodentia > Ctenomyidae > Ctenomys > Ctenomys sociabilis. Next base: position 115,764 of record PVKA01002916.1, on the reverse strand, counting down.
TGTCTAGTTATGCCCCTAAAGGCTCAGGGGTCATTGGTGGGACTTCTTCAGATGCATCTGGATCTAGAGTGCGTGACTGCTTCATGGTGCAACACTAGGATCAAGGGTGCCAGAACCAAGGGCATGAGTGCTACCTGGTACCTTGCATAGGATATGAGGGACAGAAATGCTGTCCTTCTTGCTTTGCTACATTCTGCCCAGCATGAAGGCTTTCTCCTCTGCAACACCTGTCTGCCATGATCCCTCCCTTGGAGCCAACAGACAGTGGGCTGAAACCTCTATCATCTAAACTGAATAATATTTTCCTACTTTGAATTAGAATGTTGGAAATTTAGTCTCAGCAACAAGAAAAGTAGCTACGCCAATGGGGAAAACACCAATCTATGCACCTATGCCTGGCTCTCTCCTTTCCCTGTGTCTGGCAATCAAAGCAACACTTCTGCTTCACCCTTGGAAGGCTGAGAGGCAGAACATCAAGCTGAGAAGCTCATGGATGGTGTTTGGATGAGGTAAACACTGATATGTTTGATATTCCGCTGCTCATTGCACCTCAAGAACGGATTACACAGCACTGAGGATGCCACCTATGCTGGCATTCACATATTTAATCAAGAAGCACTGAGTAGAACCTGGACACTAAATTCTAGGCACTAGGAATCTATTAAAGGAAAGAAGGAACAACAACTTCTGACTCGTAAAGATTATCCTTTCCTGTCTAGAAGGAATAGCACCATGAAGCTTTGGTGAGCGTCAGCTACCCCCGACCCAGCTCCACCACCATTTCCTCTGCAGAGAAACAAAGAAAACTCCAACATGTGTGATGTAATTTTCTTTACAGTCCTACATCACAACACATAGTTCACCTAAGGGTATTAGCAATATCACATTATGAATATGTAAGTTACACAGCCTCTCTTTTTAATTCCATATTATAATCATCATAAGGTGAACTGATTTCTAATTATATCTTATACTTACCTTAAGACACTTGACTTAACATGTTCTTAGTTCCTGCATCTTCATGTGACTAGTAGCCCATTAAAATTTATTTATTTGCTGAGTGGTCAGGATGAAGATCATTTCATAAAAATAGATCCTCCCAAGGGGAGAGATACACACAAACCATGCACACCAACAATTGTAAAGATGAGGGAGGACTGGTCTTATTTCCTTTTATTAATGAAGATAATAATATGTAACTTTCTTTAAAAATTGTTTTATGACACTTGTGGCAGAGAACAAAAATAATGTCACAACTAAGATGACCAGTATTCCTAAATGTTGACTTATGGTCACCTAGAGAATGAAGCCCTTGCTTCTTCGGGGAACTGCTCTGCTGCCCCTCCCCTCCTCTTCCCTCAATAACCCTTGTTACTTGCTGTTAATACACTGAGCCCTTGATAAACCTCAAGTTCCCTTGTCCAAATTTCATGATGCCTATGAAAGCTTTCACAACTCTGAGAAAAGCAAAACAGCAAAAAATGCCACATTCTACTGTAATTCAACTGCATCTAGCATAAAAAACCTGTAAAGCTTAGTATTAAAGGAGATCATAAAAGTAAATTAATAAACACAAAGGGAGGCTTTTCTCAGTAGAAATTAAGGTCTAATCATCTTCAGGGCAAGTGGCTCTACAAAGAGACACTATGTTTTAGTGCATGCTCACGTCAAAGAACGGACTGCCTGAATTTGTTAGAGATAATATGTTTCTGAGTTATTGCTTCTTTCTTTGGCTGTAGGAGCTAGCAAATGATATGAAGGATAAAAACTAGGAAATGTGGTTATAGGTTACACTTTGGGGTTAATGGTAACATATAATGTTAGGATAATAGGACATAAAGTATAAGCTCTTTAATGTCTCCTCCACCCCCACCCATGCATGAAAAAAATCAATAGGATGCAATGGGTAGGGAGTAAACATAAAGAAGGCAAAGGAGACTGTAAACATGCTGGTGAGCCATGTTGGTGCATATCCAGCATAAGGAAAGGTAATCTTATGAAAGAACTGATAAATCAAACACAAACAATGCTGTGCATACAGCAAATAATCAAAATTCAAAGTTAGGCAGACAAATAAAATATTGACCTTAGTTTTTCTTCTGTGGGAAGAAAAAATGCTTGAATTTACCAAAGTTTAACAACCCGGAGACTTCATTATTTTTTCTTATAATAATAAAGTGGCCTTCATAAACATTTGGGATAGCAAACTGACTAGAAATCCAGGAACTTTCTATTATAAATTAAAAAAAAATATCTCTTATTTAGGATGGCCAGAGAGCTCAGTGGACTAAAGCATCTGCTTAGGGAGGTGCAGGTGCGAGTGTAATTCCCACTGTGCCATTCTGGCCCCTCCCCGGGGCGCACTGAGAGGGCAATTGAGACTGGGCATGGTGGCACTCACATGCAATCCCAGTGCTGGGAAGGCTGAAGACAAGAAGATCACTACGAGTCTGAGCTGTGTAGTGAGACCCTGTACTAAATACATAAAACAAGAAACAACCTTTTATTTATTCTGTACAGGGTCTCACTACACAGCTCAGACTTGCAGTGAACCTCCTGTCTCAGCCTCCTCATCCCTGAGGTTAGAGGTGTGCCCTACCATTCCTGACTTCAAGGTCACGTCAGCGACCAGGTTTCCGGCGCCCGTACTGCGTGTGTTACCCGGATAGATCAGGCAATTAGGCCGCTGAGATATTTCTCCAGCCCTACAATCCAGCAAATGTCATCATGCATTTCAGCTGCTATCTTAGAGCCACCATCTAAACAAGGAGTGAGCAGACACAATGAAATTTCATGTGAAGTCTGCATCAACATATTTTTTTTCTAAGAAGTGAAAGCTTTATACAACTTGTGACATCATACATTCATTATTAGTACAGTGAATGTGCTAGAGTAAAATAATCGTTAAAGAATTCTGTTTATTACTGCTTGATAAAATCCTAAATACCATTTCTAAAGCTATTTTGGTAACCTTTTATAAAGTACAAATTCTGTTTTAACAGAAATTTTAATGAACTTTCATCCTAATAATGTAGAAAATGCCAATTTGCACTAGTAATGACTTCTGAGTGCTTTAAAATGAACTATTAATTATGATGACTAGCGTGCTTTAATACGTCATTAAAAACAACTCTGATATTTCAAAAGTTATATTACAAGGACAAAATCCATCTCTTACAAAACCAGATGTGTTTAGCATTTTTCCCATTTGACTAATTATTGCGTGCATATTTTGATATCTCTTTATAGTAAGTTCTATTCAAAGACATGTGTTTCGATTCCTTCATGAGTCTGGTGGAGAAACTAGGGCTGCTTTGGTTCAGGAACAAGGAGTTAATTAATACAGATTCTCTTAAGACATTTGGAGCTCTTCTCTCAAAATGATGGACTTTGTAAGTAGTATGTCTTTGAAAATTAATTTGCTTGAAAGCAAGCTACAAAGCTCATTTTAAGGGTAAGCTCTTAAATTTGAGCCTTTTAGAGAGAATAAAGAGTGTTTTAACTAAAACAAATATTGGAAAAATGAATGTAAAATTTAGTGTTACAATCCTATGTTAGCTATTTTATATCATGAAATTATGGGCTTAATGAATCTACTGTACATTAAGGTAATGATTTGAACAGTATCTATTTATGTGGGTTCAGAGAAAACCCTCTGTTTTTTTTTAAGTTTTCATTTGTTCTAATTTCTAAATAGTGTTTTTGAATAATAAAACTTACTTATGTTTTCTGTGGCATGAAGGAATTGCAGGGTAACGTATTTTCTCTAGATGTGCATCTGTGAAGGATTAGGTGTAAATAGAAATGCATAATATGCAGTATTAGAGGACTCTGGCTTTACGTTAGTCTTTCCCTTTAATGGAGTAATCATGGTAAGCAATCCAAATTCTAATTTTTAAAACTTCATTGAAATTCTACTGTTTCTTATTACTCTCATTTCTCTATGCCAAAGAACGTTTTTAATTAAGGTTATAGGCATCCAGGGTCATTAATAATCTGCAGATTAATTGCTTCCACATGATTGTTAGATGGCTACTTCGGAAAGGTTATAAATTATGCTTAAGGTCTAAATGTTAGGCCATTCAAACAGAATAAAAAAATAGTGGGAGCTGATTAATTGAGAAAAATGGGAGGAAATTGAAGGCAAGAAAACAAGTCATTCAACAAGGAAGGTTGCTGAAAGAATACTAGGCTAACGATCCTATTTATGGTGGTGAACTTCTGGTTTTGAGAATACCATTAAATACTAAATTAATGTGTCATTTTAGTGAACTGTAGAAATATCTTTGTATGTAGATAGCTGCAACATTTTAGTGCATTAAATGCTTTTGATAATTTTAGAATTTAAATACTAAACATTTTCAAATTAACAAGAATCTCGTAATCTGGGCAACAACTTTGAAGACAGTGATTCACAATGTATTAACATTTCCTGTATTGTTTCAAATCCCTAACATTTTTCAAATTCATTTTTATCTTTCTCTTTAAAATGAGAAAAGATATCTTCAGAAGTCAGAAGTTGTTAAGTAGAAATCCTGCAAATTTCTATTTCTGTCCAATAGACAATGTTATCTGAGAAGTTTGGTAACAATAATATTTTTATATTTACAGGACTAATGTCCAGCAGGCATAACATATTACAAGACAAATTTTGGAGGATTGTTACTCCATACATTTAAAATCTGTTTCTGAAAATTTTGCTTAGAGAAACATTCCTTTAAAACTCCAAGGACAAATTTTCCTAGGAGGTATACATAGAAATTCAGGGCCAGTTATAATAATAAAGATTTTTTTAACTGTTTTTTATCTCTTTGACAAATGACAGTTCTCTTTCCTTATGATTTGCAATTGAATAAGGATGCAGTAACACAAAAAATAAAGTAAAACAAGAAAGTTGTATGAAATATAAAGTCTCATATCACCAATGCTATATAGCTTGGTGGAAGGAAAAAAAAAGAATAAATGATAATATGTAATTATCCATCAATTAAGTATAAAATATTTGTGCATGAATGCATATGGAAAGGAAAAGTGGATAAATAAATAAGAACAATAAAACAGACCACTAATTATCCTTCAAAAGCAAATAACTTTTATTTAAATATATTTTATTTGTCCTTTTGGCTCTGTGCCTCATTGTGCAGTTCATTTTGGGGTTGAGCTCTCTTGTAACCCAGGCTGGTTTTGAACTCACAGTGATCCTGCTACCTCAGCCTCCTGGCTGCTGGGATTACAGGCTTTTGGCACCACACTCAGCTATTAAAATATTTTTTGCACACCATAGCACTATTTGACATGTATAAACATTTCTGGGATTATTTCATATATTCAGTGTTGTTGTGCCACTTCCATAATTTAATTTTAGAGAATTTCAACTCTCCAAAGAGAAATTCAATATAAATTAGCATCCATTCTTCATTTTCACTCTCTTCTATTTCCTTCTGGTACTTACCACCAGCTCTAGGCAAGAGTAATCTGCAATTATGTTTGTTCAAGTGGCATAACATATTCAGTGTTCCTTCTAATAATAACAAGTACTGATTTTGCTAAATACTTTTTCTAGGTCTATTGCATATTTTTAGGCTACTTTAAATAATGCTTTAATTAACGTTTTATACAATTGTTTCTGTACATCTATGTTCCGTTTCTTTTAGGAACATTGGTAGGAACTGAAATGCAGTGCTGAGGTGAGATTTTTGGAAGATGATTGAATGAGAGATGATTGAATGATAATTAAATAAATTAATTCATGGATTAATCCATTGAGAAGTTCATGGCTGAACATGCTCTTGGAAAGATTTGTTTATTTTCCTCTGATTTGGTGATAATAAACAGTAGAATTTCAGCAGCATCACAACCAAAGTTGCCCTCTTGCTCCTGTTATGCCACATCAAGTTTGAGTAACTCCCCAGGGCAGTTGACGCCCACTTTATGTTGCAGCTTTCTCGACTGCTCTAACCTGCATCTACTGTCTGTCAAGACGGCCACTTGTAACGCGCAATGAGAGCAGAGAAGGTGGAAGTTTGCGGGCAAATATTACTGTCCAAAGAGAAATATGTGGTCATACTTACTGCAAGGGTAAGGGAAAGTGCAATAGCACTTGTGCCTGGAAGAGAAGGGTGATCATTGGTGAGCAGACTTAAATACTGCCAGCATAATATAAGAGTACTATAAAATACATTTCCATTATTTATGCCTTACAAGTGGGAAAATAAAAATGTTTATTAGGATTATGAAATTCTAGAATATAAACGTTTCTCCCAAAGACCAAGAATGAGACCATGCAGACTTTTGTGAAACACTGTCTTGATTAGCTCACAAATTTATGCCCTCTAAAAAATACAATAAATTTTTACCAAGTGCAAACTGACTGGCAGAAAGTCAACGATGTTAAAAATACATTTTTTTTTTTAGTTTAGGACAGCTAGTCTTCTCTTCATTAGATAATTAGCAAAAAAAATAAAGAAACTGACTCAATGTATTAAAGCCATAAGTAAACAGAAACCCAAAAAAGTGACTATTGACTTCTCAGAAGATAACATTTGTATTTTAAAAATTGTAAGCATACTACTTGTGTGTTCTTAGTGTTTCATGACATGCAATTCAAACATGAACTGTTGATTTATGCAGCAAGCTAAGGCAGAGAAAGGAAATACAAAGATAAGAAGAAAAAGCAAGAGAAGGGCAGCAGATAATCTCTGGGGTTGCAGAGTATGCCAGATGTCGCTTTCAGTGTTGTCCTTGAATACGCTATCTTTTATTGGTTTTCTTTGTTTTAGGAAATGTCATGTACCACGCGCTACAGCTTTGCTCTAGTTTTACTGCCTGTCATAATCACAGTTGACAAAGCCAGTCTTTTTGCCATCAGTCTGAGTCCAACTATACTGCTGACTTCCTCACAGGGTATAGAAAATTTATTGCAAAGCAAGGAGCATTTTATGCTTACAGCTATTGCAGTGATGCTGGTAATAATACACTGACATAACCCCTCGAAACTGCTGTATGTGACAGAAGAGAGTAAACTCCTAAAGCACAACGTGCCCTGTAACGCACATGAAAGTATGCTCTAGTAAACCCACTTATGGTTCTGAAATCTTCCATGAGTAGCCATGATTTCCAATGCATATATTATTGTAATGCTCATTTTAATAATGAAGTATAAAACGGATTCTTCACTTGTATGCTTTGAATATATAGGTAGGTATTTAAAACATAACTATACTAAAGAGTTTTTGTGAAGTATAATGCTCACCCAGTGAAATGAAATGTATACTTTAGGTTCCAATTTTAGGAAGAAAAAGTGTAATCAAGAAGAGTTTTTATTAAGAAGAAAAAAGTACATCTAAGTTCATTCCCCAGGAAACAAGGAACAAAACTACAATGTTTTCAATCAGCTTCCTTGTATTTAAGTCTTAGATCTATAACTCAAAAAGACTGAAATAAAAGATTAGAAAAGAGGTAGGAAAGGATATAGGGAAGGAAAAATGTGAAAGGATGGGAGACAAAAAGGAGTGAATATGACAAAGATAGGACATACCTACGTGAGAAGGTAACAGTTCTCCAGGATAAATCCTGTTATTACTTATAGCAACACACACTAATAAAAATAATAAAACACACTACCTCTATGACCTTGGATAAGTGTTCAAAGCTACAAACTAAGGTTCCTAATTAGCAAAATAAAACAAGGAAAAGAGTACTCATTCTTTATATTTAATACAAGAATGAAAGTAATTAATATGTACAAGAATGAAAGGAATGAATGTTGCATGGTAAACAAATAAATGTAGCTATTCTTCTTATAAACTTGCCTAATTCCTTCTCTTAAAGCAATCTAAATTCTAAACCTGTATTTCCTATTTCAATGCTTCTGAATCAAGTCCTCTCACCTGCCATTAAACATCCTCCCTCCTTTATTAGTTCTTTATCAGTAAGTAATTCAACTGCTTCAATATTTGAGGTCAGTCCCAACCTTACCTTCTCCCAATGCACTCCTCAGGTCAGGAATGTATAGAGTTCCCCTTCCACTACCTAAGGGTCTTCAGTGTCTCACTTGATCCACTGCACTCTCCTGATTTACCCAGCTCTCAACTATTTCTTCTCATTTCTGTCTTTTTCTATTATTTTGTATGGAACATTTATAATGTAATTAGGAAAATAATCTGCAACATTATTCATGTTGTAAAGCTTCTCCTAAATTTGTGAATGTATATGAAAACTAACCACCTGAGACCAGACTACATAATATTGGTCCCTTATTTTCCAGTGATCCTCTTATATTTGACATAAGACATCAAGACATGTTTCTAATTTTTTTCTTCAGGTTCATCTGTTCTTAAATGTAACTCACAAATTACACATCATCATGAAAACATGCCTTCCAGTGTATTGTGGATACCATCCCTTGATTTGCTTATTACTGTGTTCATATAGATCTTCATAATCCCCGGTTCCACCAAAAAAAATCATTGCCATATAGACCTTCATGCACCAGATGCCAAGTGCACTATACCAGATACTCATATTTAAACAGGAAAAAAGAAAAATGCTTACTCCGCACCCTTGCTCCAAAATGTTGCTATTTCAAATTTTAAATCTTTTACTTATGATTGTACCTATCACTTAGAAAAGAAATGTCCTTTTGCTTTAACTGAAAAATTTCTGTGATCAGATAATTATCTACCACTTTTATCGTGAATCATTTAGATATCTCTATTTTAATGTAAGAACCATATTCCCTATATGTTTATTACTATAATGGTAACATTTTATTGAATTATTTGTTTTGATTAAAGGTATTTTGTAGGTAGAAATAATTTATATTTATATGTTTTATTGCTGGAAAAGTGATGAATTTTAGAAACCTAAACTTGAGTTCAAATTGTATACATCACTTGAGGAATATAATCTTGTAGATTATATTCCTCAAGTGATGTATACTTGAGGAATAGATCTTGTAGATCTAATCAGAGTTTAAGTATCTTACACTGGACTCCCTTATGTATATACTTGAAAATCTGCTTCTATCAGTCCATACATAATTTTTGAATACATATTAGTTTTAAACTTCAAGGACAGTTAAAAGCTATGAAATTAAGATTAATAAAAAATTAATCAAGCCGGGCGTGGTGGCGCAGGCCTGTAATCCCAGCACTTGGGAGGCTGAGGCAGGAGGATTGTTGTGAGTTCAAGACTAGCCTGAGCTACAAAGTGAGCTTAAGGCCAGCCTGAACTGCATAGTGAAACCCTGTCTCAAAAAGACAAAAAAAAAAAAAAAAAAAAAAAAAAAAAAAATTAATCAAATGTCATGATGACATACTCAGTACTAGCCACAAAAATATATTTAAAAATATTTGACATTCTCTATGTATAAAAATACAAAATATAGAGCCTATATCTGATATTTTGCAAAGTTTGAATTTAAATACTTGAAGGCAATTGTATTTTAGGTGACTATATTTTGTCATAATTAAAACTAAGACAATTGCTTAATTTGAACACACAGTTAGGCTTCAGATGGATTTTTTTTTTACTAGACAACATATAGTTGCAATATAATGTTCTCATCTAAAAATCCAAAAATTAAAATCATGGTTTAATTTAGAATCAAACTCACCCAGATAGAAATGATAGATAATTTATCTTTCAAATCCTTATGAATAATAGTGATGCAAGGATCTCTTTTCATAATGTTGCCATTACAGACAGCTGAGTCAGGTAGACATATGATAGGCGGTCAGACAGGGCTGGGCCTTGGAGGGCGTTGGTGCAAAAGAGCACCTTCCAGCTGTGCCCTTGGTCACACCCTTGGGAGGCCAGGCCTCTGGATGAAGACAAAACCACAAGGCCTGCAGGCCTCCCAGTGAAATAGACAATAAATTAGAACAATAAAAAATTAATGTTAGCTCCAGTCAAACCCCATGAATGACTAAAACAATAAGGTTTGTGTCTTACTGAAAACTTCCTTGCTCTTTCTATGTGCACTTTCTCATTGACCTGCTTCCACAGTGGATCAACATTACCTAGAGGGCTACACTGGGAATCTTATTGACTGGTCATAGTTTTGTCCCTTGCTATTCTTGCCTCATGATTTTTCTCCCAGCATGTGACTTTATTCTATACATCTTTCTTCTTCTTCTTATAATAATAATTATTATTATTTTATTATTATTTGATACAAAGCTCAGACTTGCAGTGATTCTCTTCTCTCAGCCTGCACATTGCTGGGATTACAGGCATGCACCACTATAACTATGTCCTGGTACAAAGTTGGCTCAGCATATGGTACTGGAAATCAAACTTGGGTCCCTGAGCTCGCTAGTCAGGCCCTTAGACCCCTGAGCTATCTCCCCAGCCTATATAACATTTTTATAAAACCTGGCCCACAGCAACCCACTGAAGGTCCTGGTAGTCTCTCAGGAGCTGTTATGATTTCCCACTAGATCTTCTTCTCTTAACTTCTGTTGTTCCTCAGAATTCCTTCTTTGATTTTGGGCAACAAGAATTCAGCATCACAGACATTTTGCAGACTGAAAGTCACAGTTATTTTTCCAACATCACTACTGTTACATTTAATTGTAAATACTTGCCTGTGAAGGTATTTTTGAAAAACAAAAGGCCTTATCATGAGAGCTTTGCTGTAGTACATCTTCATCTTTTATATTTATGAAAGAACACAGCTAACTTGTTAATAAAAATGAAAGGAGTAGTTGAAGCAGAGTATAGGCAGAGCAAGCAAGACATTGGTTGGGGGCTTGAAATGGGTATCACTACTACAAAGGCAACAATATACAATGTATTAATTGTTGCAACTCCCCTACCAACCTGTTTTGAAGAGGTCTCATTGCAATTTTTTCTCAATAAAATTAATTTAAAAAAAGAAATCCATATCTATTAGATAAACAAGGTAGCAAATGCCTATCATCTCAGGCCTCAGGGAAGTCAATGCAAGATTTTCAAGCTAAAACCCAGTCCGGATAATTCAGTGACCTACCTAGAAAGAGCAACTTTTTTTTTAATGACCTCAAAATATTAATATTTTTAAAATATTATGAAAGTATAAAGAGAATCTTGATTGAATATTTGTTGCAAGCAATATTTCCTTATCCCTTTTTGGTAATGGTTGGGTATTACATCCTTTTACTTGTCCAAAAGAAAGGAAACTAGAAGTATGACAGACTTACACTCACTTAACTGATTATTTACATATTTCCAGCACAGCCAATCAAGAAGGGCTTACCATCTCCCTCCAGATTGAGAAAGACATTAGAGAGGTCTTGATAAGTGGACCCTTGACTTATGTTTTCTTAAGGAAACTTAACATTTTAGAAGTTTTCCTGTGTTTCTCTGAGACATAAGTTCTCTACCACTCAGAAAGGCATTTGGTGAATATACAAGTGCCCTACCTTTGAAACATAACCATCAAGACAAGACATCATCCTCCTACTCCCTGGGGGAGGACAACAAGCTAACTTCAGTAAATATAATGTCCTAAACATACTGGCTAGGCTCGCCCTAACATGCTCTAGTGCAGTGATAAACAACCACCGTGTTGGTTTTCTTTTTACATGAAACATGTTAATGTATGAGTTGTTTTCTAAACCAAAACCCAAGTATTACAAGGATAGTACTTAGCAATGAATAAGTGGGTTTGGGGTCACAGCTTTTACCCTAGGTCTTTAAAAGTTTTGCCAACAGTGCTCAACTAGTTTAATAGCTCACCCACATGTTTCAAGCTCATTCTAGTTTCTATTTCAGTGAAGTTGAATTCATTCCCTGTCCCTATTGCTACAGCCATGAAAATCACTTCTTTCGACACTTAACTAGTAAGGTGCAATTACTCTTTTAGAGTTTTCATCAGATTCAAGGGCAATAATCTGAGAAATATACAAAATTCTGTCACCACTTTTCTCCATTTGTGTTATCTTACTTCACTTTTCCTTAATTTGGAATGATTAGTATTCAGATTGTCTAATTTAAGTTTGAATAAAATATATGAAACAAATATCTTTCTCAATCATTATTTGAAACCAAATTCTTTTTTAAAACTTTTTTTTTTGATCTTTAAATAACAGCATGGGAAATGTAAGTTTATCAGGAAATACATATGAGTACATGCCTGAAGGCAGTTTAAATGAGGAAAGCAATTTGAGTTCCTCAAACTTGACCTAAAATGTGTTGCATAAAATACAAATTAGTTAACCCACTTAGAAAAGAACTCATTCATAAGTTGACTGTGAGAGACAGGAATCTGAAAGTGTCCTTAATAACAGACATATTTTCACTGACCAATCTTGATCAAAACTTTATTTACCAAAGCCAGGATCTGCTCTATGCTGCATGGAGGAGTTGTTGAAGAAAGATTTCATGTCCTTATGCTGCAAGATTATTCTCTTATCTTCTAGTCCTTCATATAATGTAAAATGCCAACTTTATCTTTCAATTTGTCACATAGATACATTGTCCATATTTACTGTCATTTACAGTTACAAAATTCATCTTACTTTTTCTATATTGCAACCCACCCAGGTTTATTCAATGCAGGGTCAAGCCAATGAGTTCTGGAGCTAGTGAATTGTACAGGTTACCAGTTACCAACATCATATTTTTTCAGGTCTTTCTGGAGAGAGGAACTTAATTCCAGGTGTGCTTGTCAGGATAAAAGCAACAGAATTAATATGCCCAGATGTGCTATTGTAATTATTAACAGTGTATACTATCATAAGAACTTCATTGTGGAAAAATAACAAATGGTCAATCAAATAATGGAATTTTCAGAAGGAAAAACAGGCTGTGGTAAAAGAAAAGAAGGCCCAATTTAAAGGTCCTTTAATCATAACGTATGGTGCTGGTAATGAAAAGGAGATGGTTATGACTATCTATAGCTCTAAGATTTGTGGTCCTGAGAGATACAACATGCTGGACATAAATGGTTTGCAATGATCAGACCCTAGACTACTTCTTACTGGGAATGCCTGTCATGCAAGCAGATTTTTTTTTTTTTAATTTTTAGGAAAGGGTCTACAGTGAGTTCAGGGTGTCACTACTAGATCAGACTCATAGTGATGCGCCTGCTCACAGCCTCCCAAGAGCTGGGATTACAGTCAGGCGCCACCACCGCCAGCCTCAGTTGCCATCTCAGCCTGCCCCAGGGGTGGAGTCAGCACTGAAGGCCCAGGGATCCAACCCCTGGCCCCTGTTCCTGCTTGCAGGTGCTTTAATCTGCTGAGCTATTTGCCTGGCTCTTGGAAGCAGATTTGAGAAAAACTATCTCAATTATCTATAAATTCCAAAGGTGAAGAAGATATAAATAAAAGAAAAACATACAAGCAAAAGGAAAACAATGAATCATCACCATTACAGTTTTTATACTAATAATACTTGACATTATTCTAACTATTTTATTCATATTGTTATAGGCATCTGAATTAAATAGGATTATTCTAGACAGTCCAATAGGGCAAGACCTTCCCCCCTCACCTCATGGTTTTGCTCTGTAAAATTCTGAGTAAAGGCAGCTTCCCAGGCAATCCACTCAGGTTCCCATTCTGTCTCTCTCTCAGACAGGAGCTTTCTTTCCCTGCAATGAATATATTCTGCTTTCAGCTTCCATAGTTCCTAAAATGTATTCAGTTTTAGAGAACACTGACTCTGCCCAGGTACCTTTCAGGCTGGGAATTTCATTCCCTATATAGATATTATCTCATTTAAGCATAGCATGAATTTTATGAGCAAAATATAACCAACCTTTTCATTTTATGCATGAGGAAACTAAGGCAAATAAAGGTAATTATTACCCAAAATCATTCTTAAATAGGGAAATTGAAATACAATTCCAAATAATTTTGTTTCAGTGCTGCATTATATAAAGCACAGATCTGTACTTCCTCTCAAAGGAGGGAAACAGAATATGTTTTTTTTAAAAAAACTTCAGAGAATGGTGAGGAAATTGATCCTGGCTTCATGCATATGAGGTAGCCTTGCATGACTTACTTTACTCTACTCTACAAACAGTTAGTTTTTTCCTACATCTCCCTCCTAACTTACTTTGTTTCTATCCTATTTTGTGTCCAGCCTCCACAGCAGTTTTAGTTACTCTAGATCCACTAGCGGTGGTGCCTTTTTCATTCCACATTCTCTCAAAGAAGGGAGACAAAGGGTGAAAATCATCAAAAAGATGCGACCCCATATGAGATTATTGCAGAATAGTAACTGTGTGCCAATAATCACCATCTCTGTACAACATTTTAGGAAGAATTTTTCTCCTTTGTGCCTCACTTCCAAAATTATTTTGTATAGTTTTTGAGAATCTGAATTTGAGTGAGACAGTGATGTGGGCATGGAAAGAGGCCTGGGGGCACAGATGCACTTGCGCAGGTACAGAGACCCTCCAGAAGCAGCATGTGATACATGGAAACTACCGTAAACCACGTCATCAGCTTTCAGAGCTTCTGTTGTATCCATATATAGCAATTTGTGCCTTTCCACGCAGTGAGTGAACCTGTCTCAGTGGCCTTTCTATTACAGTGCTTGGCTATACTAGTGGCTCATACATACACTGAAATTAATATATGCCTGGTATGTTGGTGATGCCCACACAAAATAATACAAATATTATGCTTTGTAGACAAATTGAAATCAAGAAAATCTCAGGAAAAAACACTCCTAAGAGTCCATTTATATCAGTTATAAATTAGTGATCCAAATTTCACAGAGATATAAAAATAGTTGTGTCAAATCATTTATTGACCTATTAGCTCTTTATTTAATACATCGGAAAGCAAATGATAAAGACAGAAAATGTCGCCCCCTTGTACCGATTCACATCTGACATAAGAATTTCAGCCAAGTGAATGACAGCTGGCAGGTCACACAACTGCCTCTGTTGTCAGGTTCCCCACGATGTCAAGAGATACAGTGAAGTTTCAGGGCAATTCCGTTAAAGAGAAAGTCACCTGATGAAGAATGACAATATTTTGAAATCTCTCTAGTCATAGCTAAAAAGATAAAAATGTGGAAAAATTAATTAGGGTTTAAAAGATAAATGAATCAAAGAATATTATAAGGAAGAAACATAAAGAGAAAAAGAAGCATCACAAGGTACACCAAAATCAAATAATCAAAAAGTCTTTTCGAGAGGTCTGAAAGTTTCTGTGTTTTGAAATATGTTACATAGTAAAGGTTAAACTAAGGAAATAACATGCAATTCATTAAATTTTATGGATCAGCAAATTTAAAATTATATCAATTCTTCTTTGATTCCATAGCTTTTATGTATTAAACTCATCGTGGAAAATGATTGTTTTGTAAGTTCAGAAACAATAAAATGGGAGCTGAGAGTCTAGAACCTAAAATCATAGTAGGCTGGGATTTGAGTTTTGATTCTGTCATTTACTAGCAGGTTTCTAATTTCTGTGCTTTTATTTATTTTTTAATTAATTAGTTGGTACAGGGTCTCACTAGGCAGCTTGCATGCATAATGGTCCTCCTGTCTCAAACTTCCCAGTGCTGGCATTACAAGTGTGCACCACCACGCCTGGTTTTAGAGGTCAGTACAGCTTGTCCTACCAGAGATCCAGCCTGTATCCTTGAGCTTGCCAGACAGCCTTTTAGACTGCTCAACGATCTTCTCAGCCAGTTTCTGTACTTTTAGAAAGAAATGAATATTAGATCTTCTTTAAGATGATGGGTGCAAGGTTAAAGAACTGTATATTTGAATAGAAATAATTAAAATAATTGTTATGATTAATATAAGAACTCGTTGTGTCATTTTATTTTATTTATGTATTTTGGGGGGGGTTGGGGATTGAACTCAGGACCTTGCACTTGCCAGGCAAGTGGTTATTCTACTGAACTCTGTTTGGCACATTTTGTCATTTCAATAAAAATTTTAAAGTACTAATGAGGTAATGGTGTTAATGTCAGTATCCTAAATTCTAATCTTAAAGGATATTATCACTGACTTGGTCTGTCATTGACAGTTCTCTCTGTTCCAATCAATTCTTTCTGTTTATCTCTTGATTACATGTCAATGTCATGTGTCCTGTGGTTGTATTATTTTTTATTTCAAAATATGCCTCATCAAACATTTGTCAGTAGCATCAAAACTTGTTTCCAGAAATATCCCCCAACTCTACATTTTATCACTAATGATTTATCCTACATTTTCTAAAACAGTAATTGTGTTGCATCTGTTTAGAAAACATCTTGGTTCACAGGCTTATAAATTATACCTCTGTTTATTATGCCACTCTTAATGATAAGTACCAGCACTCTGGTATAAATTCAATATGGGAACTCAAATTTCATTTTCAGGGCAATCTGGTGAGTTTCTAAACATTTCCAAATACAAATGATAATACTCAATATGCAAGTAAATCTCTGGAAGGGAGAGCTTTTCCAGGGTATCCCTGTCCCAGGTAATTCCAAATATTCTTACAATGAATTTTTTTCATTTCTTTCTTCAGAGTAAGCATGAGCTTTTCTCCTATTAAAATGTCTTCATTTCCTCAAATCTCTCATTTTTTTCCACATTCTTTTAATACTAAATCTGTTTTTCTCAGTAAAACCTTTTCCTTCATTCTTTCCTTCTTCCTTCCTTCCTTCTTTTCTTTTCTTTCTTTCTTTCTTTTTTCTTTCTACTTTCTTTCTTCTGTATTTAGTTGTTTCATGGTCTCACTACACAGCTCGAGCTCCTGCTTTCAGCCTCCCCAGCTCTGTGATTACAGGTATGGGCCACTACACCCACCTGGGCTCAGTTGGCCCAGGTGGCAAGGCTTGAACAGCATATGGTGCTAGGGATTCAACTGCAGTCCCTGCTCTTGCCTAAGCAGGTGTTTAAGTCTACTGATGTCTCTCTAACCCTCACTATCACCTTTTCCTCTCTCTCTCTCTCTCTCTCTCTCTCTCTCTCTCTCTCTCTCTCCTCTCTCCCCACCCCCTCTCTCTCATATTTCCCCTTGTGTTACAAGACTCAGATCAGTTCTAAGTGCCTGGAACAGGGTGCCTGGAACAGGGTACATGCATGTGTGACAGTAAAACACACATGTGTGTATATGCATCTCTCAGTATAAGCTGTTATAGCTTATTTTTCTAGATATGAAGACAAAAATCTCAGTGAATGTGTTCTTATAGATGAATTCTAATTCATTTTGCATTTTTATTATTTCTTTAATGCACACCCTGTCACATGCATAGTAGATATTTAAATCTTTCTGTTTAAAAGAATAAATGTATGCTAGCATTGCATGACCTAACATAAGCAAAATGAAATAATATCAACAAGAATGAAAACTAAAATTGGGAAATGTTTAAGGGGTAAGGATAATGTGGGAAAAGAAAGGAGTTTAAAGACAAAAGGAAAAAACACTATGGTTTATAGATGTAACCTCGGCCCAAGATGATTGTAAGCTACGCAGGCTATAAATATGTAAAGTTAATAAAATTAAAATTAATTTTAATAACTGAAAAAGATTTAGAAAGAAAAGCAGCTTATAATGTTTATAGTTAGTATGATGCAATATCTCACAACACTAAAGAAAATAATTATAATCTATGTTTCCTGAATAAACATTCAAAATTTAACATTAACTACATAATTACTTGGGAATATAAAGTTTTTCTTAAACAGTTTCTGAGTTTCTTACCTATAACTTTAAGATTTTGGCAAGTGATCCTTACAGAATAAAAATGTCATGAATCTAATAATAAAATGTTAGCTAGCCAACTCTATTTCCTACAGAATACTCCATAAAATAAATTATAATAAACCAAATTTTTCCAGACAGTAGTGATGGATAGCTTTAATTTATCTTATTTCATGAATAAAAATATACCTATCATAAATCCTTTCTTTTAACAT
Organism: Ctenomys sociabilis; assembly: GCA_004027165.1. Classification (NCBI taxonomy): domain Eukaryota; kingdom Metazoa; phylum Chordata; class Mammalia; order Rodentia; family Ctenomyidae; genus Ctenomys; species Ctenomys sociabilis. The sequence goes on along the minus strand of PVKA01002916.1, from coordinate 97,904 downwards.
AAATGACTACTATTAAACTTCTGATGATACTACCTCCCACAAATTATCACCTGAGATTTCTTAAAAAAGACATTGAAATATATTATAGATGATTTCATTCTCAGTACTCATATTGATCCATAGACTGCATCTGACATGTAGAAACCATTTGTCCTTCTAAAACATATTTTATTCAATAATCTTAATACTTCACATTAATTCATCATCACGTTACAAATTCTCAGTACATTTCAGTACAAAGGACCTGCATAAATCTTTATGTATAAGCATCCATTGTTCTGCTCAGTGCAGAAAATTAGTGCGCACAAAATATAAAGAAAATGAAAAGCTCAATGTAATTGACAGATAAATCAATAATTATAATTCTCTACTATGCTGCATATTTTTTTCTTCGTTTTGGCTCCTAATAACAGTCAATGTTCTTGTAACTTATTGCTATCAAGAGAGGATTTATGTAATTGAATAAAGGATCATGAGAGTTAACTTTTACTACTCAACACAAAAGTTACTGCATTTTGTGATATGTGCACTCTTCTATTTGTATGATGAATACTTTTCCCCTTATTTTTGTTTACGTTTATGTTTTTAAGATTCATTTCTTTCTTTCAGCCTCCCCAGTGCTGGGAGGTTGAACCACACCTGGTTTCAGAGGCTGGCATGGCATGAGCGGGAGGGACACGCAGTACTGGGAATCAAACCCGGGTCCTTGCGCCTGCCAGGCAGCCACGTAGCCAGCTAAGCACCCCCTTATTTTTAAAAGAAACAAAAGACATAGATAAAATGGCCTGTAGCCAACACCTATCCTGATCATGTAATGAATGAAACATTACGTGAGGGGAAAAATCTATATGAAAGAAGGAAGAAGGAGAAAGAAGTATTCATAAATTCAAAGTGTGGGGAAAGAATTGGCATGTTAGAACTTGTACGTGATTTGCTTCAGCAACAATCTGGTTGATAAATTGGAAAAATAACCAATAGTATTGAATACTACATGGAGTTTTGCATGTATTTTAATATAAATGGGATGATTTTTATAACTTTGATGATAGAAAGTTTCTTATTTATGAGGCAAAATACTCAGTTTCCACTGGATAACAGTTTCAGAAATTTCACTATATAGCTGTTAAGCTCCAACAGAAAAGCAAAAAAGAGTTTATTGAGTCTACCAAGGCTCACTTCATGGCAGCCAGGAACTTCCGAATGAAGAGAATAGCTGGAAGGAGTGATGCACCTTTCCAGGTACTACTTCTTGTGAACAGGTTCTCACAACTAACAGCATGCATGTATTTAGCTACAAGCACAAATCACCTGGTATGGAGCACGCATAAGCCAGTCGTCCTACACAAGGACCATGTCTGAGCACGTGTCTGTACTTCTACAGGTGATTTAACAAGTGTTCATTTGTGCTTTCAGAGTCTTTTTTTTTATTATATTTTAAGGAAGGGTTCACTGGGTGTTCAGGATCATTTCACTACCTAGATTAAGACTTAGTGACCCTCCTGTTTGCAGCCTCCCTAGTGCTGTGATTATAGGCATGAGCAACTGCACCCGTCTCAATTGCCATCTCAATATATCCCAGGGGTGAGGTCAGCATGACAGGCGCAGGGATCAAACCCCTGGCACCAGAGCCTGCTTGCAGATGCTTTGATCTGCTGAGCTATTTGGCTGGCCCTTACTGTGCTTTAAGAGCCCTACCTTGACAGAAGTAGACAATGTAGTTGGACAAGAAGAGTAGTGGATATTGACCAATTGGAAGATCTTGTAAAACTTCACAAAAATGAGCTGGAAAGATAGCTTGAGGGACTAAATATCTGTTTAGGCAAGCATAGTGACCAGGGTTCGATCCCCGGCACCACACTCCATGCCATTCCCAACCCTGGTTGTACTGAGCTGGCTACGGAGACCAGTAATGAGAGTGCATGCCTATAATCCCAGTGCTAGGGAGGCTGAAAACAGGAGGATCAACAGAAGTCCAAAAGAGGAATGTATAACAACTGAGAAGACATAAAACTTTCTAGAAATTGGGAGAGAAGCATTTGGAATTCATGATGACTTTAGGATTCTGAAATTAAAGAAGATAATGATTCAATGATTTTAGTAGGTCTAGAAAAGCAAAATAATTTACAGAGAAAGAAATAAGTTGCATAAAATGTGGATTTCAGCTGATGGAGAAATTTTAGGGATAAGATATTCATCAAATGATCAGAAATGCTCTAAATCTATGGAGAAAATAAAGTCTAAGCAATAATCCACAATCTCTGAGGAAGAAAAAGCAGTGGTTGGTGCCAGATCTCTTACTATAGCCTACTTAAAGAAAAGAAATGTAACAATAAAGATGATATTGCACGCAGGATAAATTTGGAGCCAAGACATTGAAAGATACCATAGACAACAAAAAATTAAGATTTTAAATTTTAAATTAATATAATTTTTAAATAAAAATAATTTATACGACCATAATAATAATAATTATCCTCAAAATTTTTAATTCATTATTCTTGGCATGCACTCTTAACACAACAAAATACCATGAAGAAATTAATATTTATTGTTCTTTTCATTTTAGGAAGGGGAAATTGAAACACAGAATGCACAGCTTGATCAAAGTACATAAAGTTATGGTAGCTCTTCATCTCTCAGTTCTGTATCTGTCTGATTCTAGTTGTTGTTCGTGATGATTCTGACAGGAAGTGAAGTGTACTACTACCTCACCTCTTAGCCTATTGTCCCACCACTTACACCCAACTATGTAGTTCGAGGGAGCGAGATATTCACTAACTTGTTGGAGCATGGGGAGGAGCTGTTTTCTCTGCCTGCTTTCTGGTATATTGTGTAGCACTTCACAGGCAGAGGCCATGGCATGCTAAGGAGATGAAGGTGTACCTTGGGAGGAGGCCAAGCTCACCTCAGGTTTCAACAACAAACATATCTATCATTATTACATAACAACTTTTGATTTTCTAGCAGTTTCACATATCAAAAATGAACAAAACTGGATCTGTATCTGTCCGGCTCTTGTATTTCCCTCTTAGTTTTACTCATTTGGTCATAGAGGTCGGATGCGATCACTGAACTCTCTATCTCTTATGTCTGACATGTTGTGAGGGTTAGTTTTTTTTTGTTTTTTTTTTCAGGACCAGGGATAGAATTTAGGCTCTTACACCAGGAAGTGCTTATTCTACTGAACCATCTCCCCAGCCCCCAGGATTATGTATTTGTGGCATGCCTATCTTCCTGATGATCTCTTGTCACTTGCTTGGAAATAATACACTGGTCACTTGCTCAAAGTACTTTTACTGCCTTGTTTAAGGAAAGAAGAATTTACCTGTTTCCTGAATATTATAAATAAACCCAAGGATGACCAAAATAAATGGCACCACATGGAAATCCCTTCCTTGAAACTTATGACTTGCTTTAAAGGAAAAAAGTCTATTAAAGCAAAGGTCTGGAAATTAACAGACATGTTGTATTTTGTGATAAATGTGGTAGAGTTGTCCTTCTCATGATTTCAAATTAAGGAGAAATTCTCCAGTGGTCTCTGAAGATAAAAACTGCAATGCTATAAGAGGTCTTATTTTTTTTAAATGTTGATCATTAAACCAGTACCAATAACAAAACAGCATAAGGAGATGAATTCTGCAAGCAACCCAGGGAGTTTGCAAGGGTGTGAACTTGGCATGTGAGCCACCAGGTGAGAGTTCTGTATTACTTGAGTCTTGAGCGCAGCCTTGTAAGAACATGAATTGAGGCTTGCTGTTCTTACAGCCTGTGAACATTAAAAATAATATAAGTTGGTGATTAACTTGTGGTTATTGGTTACACAGCAATGGGAAAAATACATATCCATAATTGAAATAATCTCAATTGTGACTCAGCGCAATTCCTTATGCCACAAACTGCATGACTGTCTGACCACATTAGGCTGTCATACCAGCAAGAATAGAAATATTCTGAGAAAGAGGCCCTTCAATTAACTGGACACTAGATAAGAATTCAAACATATCATCATGAGAGTTCAAATAGTGCCAGGCTTAAGTATAACAGGTATGTAAATCTGTTGGTGTTTGGGATATTGCCACTTAATTTACTGATTGGCTTCTTCATTGAAACCATGAGTACTGAAGGCCAGCATTCTTCCACAAATTCAGCTTAGCAGCATCAAGTTCATCCACCATGGAGAATGTGCCATCTTTCTTATAGCAGGTTTGTGTGGTCACCAAGATTCTTCATTCAAGTGGATCAGACAGTGATCAAGATCTTAATTCTAAGACTATTATCTCATCAGTTATGTATATTATATGGTTAAAAGTGACCTGAGATTATTAAAATGACCCGGTGTACCAGTGACACGTCTTAAATTGGGCTACATGAACAGCAACTACTGAGAATACTAGAGGTCTTAGTTTGTAAATCCACTACAAAGCACAGGAGATATAACCCCTGGGCAAGACTATATTATATTGCCACACCACTAAGATACTTAGAAATTCTGTCATGATAGGCATAATGAGACGCAATGTTCAAAATACATGAAAAATAATTTCATCTTTTCTCAGAAGTATAAAGGAAAGAAAATAATGTGTTATATGTTTTTACATAAAGGGAGCATTTTCCATACCCAAGAGTATTCCTCATGGCCAGGGTTTGCATCACATTATAAAGTGACAGCTCTAAGTGTTACCCAGAACAAGAAAGGGCTCTGAGGATTTCCAGACTATGGTGAAACACACCTTCCACTTGGGACTTGTGATCTGTTAGGTTCTGTGATGTAGAGTGTATGGACAGCCTTAATAACAGAAAAAAAATATCTAAGACATGGAATTCTGAAATAAGGTCATAATATCTTAAAATAAAATAAAGCTAACAAAATGATCCTAGCACATTGTGGGTGATGAAGGACATGAAAATAGGACAAATGACAATGAATTCAGAATTCTTAAACATGTTTTGCAGTTTTTCTGTTTTCTGTGCATCAATCCATGAAACTGGGCAGTGCAGACAATGACCATGATAGGGTATGCTCAGTACATCTGGGACAGTGTAATCAAGATAAGAAGACAAAATCAGTTTGCATGCTTGAATTTTCCTGAAGCCTGTCAGCTTCTACCTTACCAAACCCGTTCTTTGATTCATTTTCATAGTTCTACAGTAAATCAGTATTGACCGGTTAACCCAGGAGAAACACACACAGGCTACCTCGATGTGCCTATACCAGCTCAAAGTGGAAAGGAGTGCATCACATTCTCACTCAGTCACAGCATTATATGACATTTGTAAGGTCATATTTTGCCAAAGTCGGAGCTTTGATCCATATATGTGGTTATCTACATTGCGTATAAAGATGCATGCAAAACTCTTCAAATAGTTGTGGAATGGAAATTAATTCCATAAAATCACCTAAGGAATTCACTAAAAACTAAGTAAGTAATATGGCTCAAGGCATTTGCTGGGACCTGTAGATGAGCAAATGAATGTGATAGAGGTGAAGAACAGCTCCAACCACATGGACTCTCATTTTCAAGACAGACCCAGCCATTTCTTTTTTGGACCATTTGAGCTTCTCACAGAAAAGAGTGGTGCTGCACAGAGCACCATTCCACAAACAGAGCAACCAGCTATGTGCTGACTTTAGCATATCGTGTACCTGCAGTTTAGATAGTGCAGATGTAAGTGCCTCATTTTGTGAAGAAAACTGTTTATGCTACAGAACTAAGAATGAGTTCACTGAACCATAAAGCTGGGCTTTTGATAAGTAAATAGGATTAAATGAAATTACAAAAATAGATCCACCATAATGGTTTTAGTGGCTTCATAAGGAAAAGGGTGAGAGCGTGATGGAGGGCTTGTTCCATCCTGCCTTCATCTCACACTCAGGAGATGCTGAAGCCACACTCTGAGACTTAGAGGCTCAGTAGCCATAAACCAACATGTCCTTTAAAAATTATTTAGTTTCAGAAATTCTATTATAGCCATAGAAAACAAATAAGGTCATAGACTTTTTCCTACAGAAGACAAATTCCATTGTTTTATTCAGGGTTTGCAAAGCAATAGATTCCATAAAGGATAGTATTCAACTTCCGTCAAATGCAGAAGAGTGCAAAAAATCTGACACACTAGAGAACCAAGCAGTCCAGCTGAAGAGCTAGAGCCCATGCTGTGTCCTCCACAAGTCCAGCTGTAGGCCCAGAGCCCTTGACAATTTCTCATGTAAGCCTGTATCAAAGGTCTACACTGTGAAGGCCCAAAGGTCAGTAGTGGAAGCTAGAAAGTCTGTGCCAGCAGGTAACGGATCTATGCCAGTACAGTGACAGATCTCCTCTGGAGCCAGCAAGAGATGCTCAAGGTAGAGTTCCCCCATGAAGAACCAGTGCCATTGTCAGTGACATCAATGACCCAACCTCTTCTGATGATATCGACAGCTGAGTTAGTATCAAGAAAATGAGGGTGAAAAGCTGCTCTAGGAGAATCAACTGCTTACCATTCCCCTCCAGTTCTCTGTTTATTCTGTTGGCAGCGATCCTCAGGGAAGCCTTCCACAGCCAGCACCATACTGATTCAGCTCATTGGGGTGTCACACGTTGACCATTAGTTAATCCACCACACTGCATCAATTTTCACTATATAAAGACTAAGTTTTCAGAAATGTATATAGGCACATTATAGAAAGTTTGTGCACATTTTATGGAAAATGTCATTTTTTTGTGCAACCTTTTTAAGTCCCAATTTTGATAATAATATTTCTTTGACTACACTTTTAAAGAGACCAACCCAAAATCATCATCCCCAAAGTAGTTGGAAAATTGAAATTGGATGCTAGGTTGCTGCTTCTGTTTTCAATTTATGTATTTGGTACAGGGTCTCACTGCACAGCTTGGACTTGTAGCAATCCTTCTGCTTTTAGCCTCCTCAGCACTGGGATTACAAATGTGTGCTACCATGCCTGGACTCATTCACTGGCCCAGCGTGCCCCAGGGATGGGGATGATACAGCATGTGTGGCTGGGTATCAAACCCTGGTCCCTGCACTTGCCAAAACAAACACAGTCCACTGAGCTATATCACCAGCCTTGAGGTATTCTTTTAAAACATAAGCTTGAAATGCTTCCACTTTTTTGGTGGCAGCTTGTGAAAAGTGGTGAGTCTTATAAAAATTATAAAGAAGTTGAGATTATTTAACAACATTTTATGGTAAGTTTAGGAGCCTAAGATACTGTGTAAGCCCTGAAGAAATCTGATCATTAGATGCCTTTGAAAGGCCCTATTTGTGCTTCATTCTGTCTTGATATTTCTTTAGTTTCTTTAATCAATGAACACAACTTCTCCACACAGCCCCTGAGGCAAAAGTTGCCATGAACAGTCAGTTCTCAGTGTAAGAAAAAAACGAACTGCAAAAGGTTGTTCAGAATATGTTTACTAGCTTCTCTGACAGGAGTTTCAATCACCCTGCGGACACCACACATTGCGAATGGCAAACGTATCTTGGCAACCAAATTAGCAGCCTCCACGCTCCCTGGTAATTACATTTTGTGTCAATTTTAAGACGTAAAAGATTGAAGAGTTTTTTAAAATTCTAATGTGTCAAGGAAATATGACAACAAAATACTGATTTTCAAAAGCTCTTTAAGCGTACTAATTTGTTTACATTTTTCTCTTCTATGGACAAAACTAAAAGCAGAGTTGAACACATTTTCACTTTCATCTATGAAACAAAATCTGCTAAGGTAAGAGAAAGGTTAGCACAGAAGAAATAGTTATATCCCTGAAAGTGATTTTCATGTGGCAGTGAATTCTTGGGATTATGGAATCTAATTTAGCAAAGGAAGTCTTTTTGTCTGTTTCTCTTTCTTTCTTGCTTGCTTGCTTGATTTCTTGCTTTCTCTTTCTTGCTTTCTCTCTGTCTCTCTCTCTCTGTCTCTCTGTCTTGCTCTCTCTTCCTCCTCCTTGTTCCTTGTTCTTCTTAATTAGGCAGTTAGGCAGTTCTGGGTCATGTCTGAGTTGTTCCATTCACTAAGTATATAATTTGGTTAATTATGAAATTCTCTTTTTTTTAATTCTCCCAACTTCTGATATTTTTTATAAAGGAAAGATATTAACAGTATTTCCCAGATTTAAAGCACCAAAATAAAAGGACTCAACCACATACTTTTCTGAAATATATTTTAGTTTTTCCTTTCATTTTCTTTTTCTACTTCTGTTTCATTGGCCTACAAATGGGATTTTATCATGGTCTAGGAACCTGAAATTGCAGCCTCTTTTTCTTTTGTTTTAGTCTTCTTTGGCTGTTTTATCCCCCACTGTCGTCCCAGTAAGGACTTCTAGCTCATGAACGTGTTACTCTTTATTCCTATCACTTTAAATAATTGTCTCTTTATCTATGCACTGTTTTATAACTGATCCCCATATATTCCGTCTATCATTGCCAGAAGACTTACCCTTGCCAAGCTCCATCCTCATTCACAATCAGTAGTCACCCTGTAAATGTTCATTAAATTAATGAATGGATATTCTTATATTTTATTTCTTCACCACAATTTGTTTCCTCTCAAAAAGATCATTTGTTGAAAAAAATCTGTTGCTGAAATATGAAGCAGTGAACTGGAGTTAGTGGCAGAAGGGGAGAAGCGTATCTCAACAAAAGTCTTGGTATCTCAAAATGGGAAACTGGATTACAATTTTATTTATGGACTTAGGAACTGAACTGAGTGATATTAAAGTGGCTCTTAAAGGTTGTAAACACTTGGAGTATTTGGATATACTGTGGTACCTCATTCTGTGAACTTAATTTCTTTGGGAAAATGGCTGTTTGTGTGGGAAGACAGCCATGGTTGTGTTTCACACACAACATGGAGTCTGAGAACAGAAAGAAAAGTTTTCCCAACACTTTTGTTTCCAAACCAAATTGTTGGCAAATAGAAGTGATTGTGCACCAATAAGCTATAATGAGTGAAGTATTTAGTTGAATTACGGTATGGTGAAAGCTCACCAAAGACCTATGTGTTGGAGGCCTGACTCCATACCTGGGGAAGTCATTGGACAGTGGTGGGAGTTAGTGAGAAAAGACTGATGCACTGGTGCTTGCCATGGAAGGGATGATTGGAGCTCCCCCCCCACTTCTCCTCCTCTTCCTCTTCTGTTCTCCATTACCTGCTTGCCTGAGAGCAACCTTTACCCTTCCCTTGAACCAGGGATTCATTGCCTCCATATACCCAAATGGAAAAGGCCCACTGACCATCTAATTAAGTAATTACAACTCCCAATCCGAAGAATCCTTTCTTAATTTAACTTGAGTACTTTGGCTATTTTGTTATACTAATGGAAAACTTAACATAGTTGTAATGGTGTCCTTTTTTCTGGAAACATTTATTTTCATGCTTCGCATCTAAGCTGTTCATGGTTATTGGTTTTGCTTAACAAAGAAGGAGGAACTGGATTTAATCTAAAAATCAACAAAGTGACCTGTAAGTAAAATGCTTTCAGATTGTTTAAACTATGGACAGAAAAACTTTTAGCATCATATTTTAGAGATTTATTTGTTTTTGACACTTTTTTATTTTGACACAATTTTAATTCTTGTTTATATTTTGTTTCTGGATTAAAGTGGGATTACCTCTTATTTGCATAATTTTGGTCTCCTTCATAAAAGCATCTAGTTCATATAGGCATCATATTGGCACCTATTCTCCTTCTTAAAACACTCATTGTCAAGGCCAGGGAGACAGCTCAATGGAATAAGCTCTTCCCTGGCAAGCACAAGAGCCTGAGTTCAATCCCCGGTTCAGCCAAAAAAAAAAAAAAAAAAAAAAAAAAAAAAAAAAAAATTATCTAAGTGCTACATTTACCTGTTAATTTTAATTTCATTTTTTTCTTCTATGAATCCCCACAGTATTATAATCTTCAAGCTGACTAAAACTTCAAAGGCACCAGACTCAGTGACATTAATATTTCATGTTTATCAGCTTAATTTTCATTATTTTTATGTTTTCTTTTATCTAATAATAAGTATGTAAAAAATTTTATGATAAAGGCCAGGGAAGTAGCTCAGTGGCTTCAGTATCTGCTTGGCAAGCTCAAAGCCATGAGTTCAATCCCCAGTACAAAAAAAAAAAAAAAAAAAAAAAAAAAAAAAAATTTTTCAATGTACAATTTTATATGCATATATATATATATATATATATATATATATATATATATATATATATATATATTTAACTTCAAATAAATGTTTTAATGTCATGTCACCATCTTAGAGCTTTGAAATTTATTATGTGAAATGGAATAATATGAATTAGTCCCTGCACATTCACAATTTAAGGTAGAAATTTTTACTTGAATCATTGATTCAGACTTTTAGTCCATGGTAAGCTTAACAAAAATCAGAAATACAATAGTTAAGGAGCATGGCAAAAACTGGCATTGCATCTTGGAATGGGAAGACACAGGAAGGATGCCGATGGGAGTTACACTTTCCACAACTTTGTCTCGGTGATTCCCCAAGCTGTGCCCTTCTACTAACAGTCCATGCACCAGGACCTTACCAGTGGATACTGTAGCACTCCTATGATCCTACCATCAAGTAGACAACAAAGTTTCCACCTCAACTAATTCTCCCAAAATTTATATGCTGTATTCCTGTTCACATTGTAATCATATGCCAAGGTTAAATTTTGGAAGGTTTGCTGAGTAGGGTGGATCAGGCCTGCAATCCCAGCACTTGGAAGGTCCTCGTGATTTTAAGACCAGCCCAGACCATGAAGTGAGCTCAAGGCCAGCCTGAGCTCTATAGCAAAGCCCTGTCTCACACGAAAAATAAGTAAAATTAAATTAAAAATGGAAAGTAATTCAGTCTTGATCCCTCATGAGTAAAATCATTGCCCTTGTAAAAGTTTTCCCAGAAAATTCTCTTTCCCTCTTTCCCTCCAGGTAAGACTACAACAGGAACGTGGTAAACGGTAGCCAGGAAGAGATTTCTCAACAAAACGCAATCACGATCCCAAGTTCAGACTTCAAACCTCTACAACCATGAGAAGTTTCTGTAGTAGTAACCCTCCATTCCCTGACCCTTTCTTTATTAGAGCTGTCTGAGTGGGCTAAGTTAGTAAGGCCTTTTTATGACATAAAGTAATATGTCTGAAAAGCTGAAAGGTTCAGGTTATATAAAAAAATGTAATTTTGTTAACTTGGAGTTAACAGACAGGTAAAAGGAAGAAATACACTGGCACTTCTTTGAACTGTTTGGAAATAAAATGTACTTGAGTTACGGATCATCTTTCCCTTGCAGAATGGGTCCTTTATATCTATTTTATGAAATATGAGAAATACATTGAAATCATCTTGTTTCTAGTACCTTTGTGAAAAACATATAGGTAGTTTTTCATCCTCTGAGATCCTTTAAAATTATAAAAGACAAAGAAATTATATTTTCAAATAGTTTGCACATGAAAGTACTTCAAAATGAAACCCTGAATATTTAGCATTAGCAACTATATTTCCTTCAGGGAGAGATTGAATAGCACATTGTGCCAGCTCCTGATTTTGGAATAGATGCTGATGCTGAAAAGATAATTGCACTTAGTAGGGCCTTTAACAAGCCTATGTTCTTTAGATATAAAGAACAAATTTGATTTGCTCTCTGTATTGTCAAAATGTGCATATTGTTTAGCTAACTAGTCAGAATCGTTATAGTGAAGTATCAAATTTAATCTCTTACTAAAGATTGAAAGACATAAAATTTCAGAAAGGTTATTTCTGCAAGTCTTTACTAACTATATTGGCCTTTCCTAGGCATCTATTAGTTATTGTTGAAAAAGTAATTTCCCTGTGTTCTGAGTTATTCTACTTCAAGGAGATCATGAGATGATGTACAAGACAAGAAATCTCTTCTCCAATGTATTTGGGAACGCACTCTACCCACACACACATTTCAGTTTTAAAGACTGAAGAGCCCTCCAGAAAATAAACTTGTTTCTTATGGAACCGAGAATTGCTCAGGCATTTTACATAGTGTTCTTCACAGGGACTTTTTTTTTTAGTATTCCTTTTCTTTTTCTAATACAGGTGATAAAACTCAGGCCTTTCCAATTGGTATCATGGAGCTATACAATAGTCAAAATATCTCTTTTAAAGATTCATTTTTATTAAGCTATCATGTCATAATACTTTCATAGCATAATAAACATAATTTAAAATATGACATATACATATATATATATACATCAGATATAATACTTTATTTAGCTTCAATAGATACGGAATAATTATTTTAGATTTCTATCAAATCCCAAAAATGAATCCTTTTAGTGCATTGATTCTTTTAGGTAGAGCATGTAGCTTGCTTAGCTAGAGGATTTAAAAATACTGCTTATGTTAGAGGATAATTGGTAACAAAATATAAAGTTACTGTATAGAATATGCATATTTTTGTGTAATCCTAACTCAAAATATATCAGATTCATTATTTTCCATATTAAGAAAAAATAATCTGTTTTCACACCCCTTTTCAGGTCTAACCTCTTTACATTGGTTTTTCCTACAGATAGGCTCATTTGTGCAAAACATAATTATTACTTGTTGGTTTCCTGCTGCAACTTATTTGACCTTCTTTTACACTGCAGTTCATTAAATTTCTTTTGATCGTTCATTACTGGAAGGTCACTTGGCTTTGGCCAGAAAGGATTAAGGATCTGACACGAAAGAGTCAAAGATCAGATACAGTGAAGAGTATAACGGAGACAATTATAGTCTAAGCATATTCAGTTTCTTTGCTTTGCTTTTTTTAGCCCATGATAACAGTACAGAAGGGCTGCACTCTCTAGGGGGCGCTGTGGCACGTGCATGGTGTATCTCAATTCTGATTTCCATCGCCTCTGTGCTGCACTCCTTCCAACCTCCATCTTTTCTTTTGACTAGTACCTTTTTGGTTGCTCTATAATTTATTTACATTTTATGTTTCTATATAAGAAAAATCTTGCGATACTCAAGCGTGCATGTAGCATTTATTTCTTGGGCTTTTTGACCTTCTTGCAATAATTTGGCAGGTGCCGGCTGTTAAAAAGTAGTATTTTTGAGATCCTAACTGTGAACTCACTTAGTGTCAGAATCTCAAGTGCATCAAGATAATTTTGATATAGATAATATAACTCTTGTCAGGTTTGATAAGCTAATTCATGGTCTCGGAGCATCAAGGCATGAAGTGTAAACCAAGGGAGGAAGTTAAGATGTTTTATTGGAAATACAGAGAAGAATGGCTTCTGAATTTCCAGGCATCCTGCGTGGGTAGACAAAATTGAATGTTTGCACAAGGTTGATTATAATCAACCTATAAGATAATAAGTACTAATGTCTAGCTAGTTTTGATCCAATATGGAAAAGAGCCATACAGTAAGGGTGCATGGAATGAGCAAGGCATCTCACAGAAGGGCAAAGAGTATAGGTCCCGGTATTCTGGCTATCCACCTACCCATCCAGGCACATCAGGGTTCACTAAACAGGTGGTTTTAATTACAGTAAGACCTCAAGTTGCTGTTTATCTCCAGGAGAGGGTGTGAGCCGGCTACTGAGACCTGGCCCTCTTCAGAATTGCTTTCAGGCATCATTCTTATGACTATTTCTGCTATTTCTGTGTGTACTGATTCCTGTGATGGTCCAAACCCTGCCTGACCGCATATTAATCTCTATCCAACATAACTGTTTATAATGATTAGATTTCAGAAATGAGAATCGCTTAAATCCCATAGGCAGTTCTTAGTTTTAGCCACTTCCTTTTCCAGACCCAGAGGAGTGTGGTGCTGTGCTACTGTGCTTCATTAAGCTCGGGCTGCAGTAGGTGACGTGGCTGGTTTCTTAGGGAAAGCTAAAACGTAAAGCAGAAGTGACTCTCAGGCCTCCTAGAAAGGAAACCTAGGTCAGCCGTGTCAGTTAGGGTTGAGAGTTCTATAACACTACAAACCCCAGATGTCATTCTGATGTGTGGCTATGGTGGGAAACTAATTTGCTATGGATAAGGCCTTTGCCAAGATGAATTAATTATATGGTGTAGGACAACTATTTAGTCTGGCTCTCAATCTCTCAGAGGAACTTTGGGAAAGTAGAGAAGTCCCTGGGAAGCCTCAGAAAAAAAGAAAAAAAAATAAAAACGTCTTGCAAAAAGAGCAGCATTTTTCTTACTGTGTATTAAATGCTTCTTATTTTGCAATGACAGCATAAGTTTTGAGGAATTGTGTGTATGAAGCTAGCCCGCAGAATTTCCCACGAGGTTCATAATTGCTACAATTATTTCAACATGAAATTATTCCAAAAATATGTGTAGTTTTTGGGATCCTTTTGCATATAGTTTTCAGACCAATCTCCACAGTTGTTTGTTTCTGTTTAGTCTTCTTCCTCTGGTCCGATTTTATCTTTCAGATAGGTGTGAATGTAAATTCCTGAGAGGCTGGTGTCTTTCCTAATCAGAACTGGCCTCACTCTGTCCATCTTTAAGTGCAAACTGGACTTTGCCCAGGCCGGGGATCGAACCCATTGACCCTGTGCCAAAGTAAGCACTTTAATCTGCTGAACTATCTGGCCAGCCCCAGTTATTGATTTTATTTCTCTTTTTTTGAGATACAGATCTTTTTAAAAACTTCATGCAAGTTTTACAACCCAAGATGTATTTAAAAAAAATATAGGAGTCATCCTTTTGGAATGCAATCATCAGGAAAATCATAGCCCTGTTTCCCAGACCTTGTGGAACAGGCGGAGTCTCACTGCGCCTATGGCTTCCCCTTCCCTGAATCACAGAGCTTTCTCCACCCATGAAGATATCAGAACGCTAACTTCTACTTCTTTAGCACCAGTTAGGGAATACAAAAGGCCGGCGATACATCACCCTAGCGCCCCCCCTCTCCGTGGCAATCTTTTCTTTTCTTTTCTTTCTTTTTTTTTTTTTTTTTTTTTCTTTGTATTTAGTACAGGGTTTCACCACACAGCTAGGACTTAGAGCGATCCTCCTGTTTTCAGGCTCACCAGGGCTGGGTTCACAGGCCTGCACCAGCACCCCTAGTCGTGGCCAACTCAGTGCAGCCCGAGGTGGGACCAGCAAAGCATGCAGTGCCCTATCACAATCAATCTGAATGAAATCTTCGTTGCCTGCTTATCTTGACCAATTTTTTTTTTCTTCTCCTTTGACAGGACTATTGGTTTCTTCATAGATTAATTAATTAATTAATTAATATACTTTTTAGGGAAGGGTCTACAAAGTGTTCAGGATCTCACTACCAGATCAGACTCACAGTGATTCTCCTGTTTACAGCCTCCTAGTAGTTGGGTTTACAGGCAAGCACTACCAGACCCACGCTCAAGTGCCATCTCAGCACGTCCCCGGGGCAGGGCTGGCCCAGAAAGCCCAGGGATGGAAAACCTGGCTCCTGTGCCTGCTTGCTGGTGCTTTAATCTGCTGAGCAATTTGGCCAGCTCTACATTAATCTAAAAGTATGATCTTTATGATACTGTACTACTAAAAATTCCATTAAAAATCATTTATTAGAGAACGGGGAGATGGCTCAGTGGAATAAGCGCTTCTCTGGCAAGTGCAAGGCACTGAGTTCAATCCCTGGTTCTGCTAAAAAAAAAAAAAGTAATTTTTAAAATATAAAGTGTGAAGTAATATATTTTTTTAAAATCCTTACAGAGTCCTTACATTATTTCTTGTCTGATATCATCAGAATATTTCACATCAGGTAATTAAATATTAGCCAAATATTTTCATAATTTCATCAAACTGGAATACTATTTAATGACATTTAATCAGTCTTCAAATATTATGAAATATTATGACATCAATATGCAAATTAAGTGATATTTCAGGTATTTCTAGGTTCTTCATATTTAATGCTCAATTTGTCTAGCTTAATGTAGCATGCCCTGGGCTTTCTCATTTCTTACTTGCTTTATTAAATTATATTAGCTTTTGCTATATGTTAATCTGAAATGATGTGCATAATTGCTCTCTTATATGCTATAACACATATATATGTATATTTGAATTATTAATGACTTCAGTTCAATTTATAAAGACATTTATTTAACCTTTGGTTTCCCTTGCATGGTTTTAAAATTTTCTAAAAAGTTTTCTAGAGTAAAAATTGAAGAGAACAATCACTAGAATATTTTATAAATATCTTCTTATATATTTTATGAAAGTTTCTAATTATTATCATTCTTATTTTTCAAAGACATTTTTCTTTTTCAAATATGATAGAGTAGTGTAATGATTTCCAACTCTTTAATCTGTTAATTCATGGGAGCTTCTTGTTGAACTCAGGAGAGAGATTGTAATCATACCAGTAATCTTGGCAGGTTTTAATTATTTGCCACCAGAATGCTTGATAGTCTCTTACCTGTAAATTCAAAAATAACATTTAAATATTATATTTTAAAGCCTTAAGGAGAAGAATAAAATTTATTCAAGTGAATTTGATTTTTATGTTAAAGAAATAAAAATTCAAGTTGGAAATATTTCCCTAAGTCAAATAGCTATAAGGTGGCGTATGAGGGACTTGAGTGAGCTTTGCTGTCTGCTAATATCCAAGATGTTAACCTTTATACTAAACACTTCCTCGGTATGAATTTGATTCCTGCCTTTGTAGAGTATTACCCATGGCATCCTTTGGTCCAATATGCTCTTTTCTTTTGATCATTTTCCACCACTAAAATAATTGATCTTAGAAAAACTGTCCTGTGTGAGAAAAAGCTCTGAGGAAAATATGAAACACTGTAATTCTGTAATCAGTACTCCACATCAGACACTCACTTTTGAATTTTAAAATTTCGATGTGATGTGACTACTGCCTGTGTTCTGAGATAATGAAGCATATATAGTTTGAAAACTGTTTTCCACTATTCCCAAATTTCCCCTAACTTTGCACTACTTGCTATGCTTTCTGCAGCACTTGGACTCCCGTCTCACCACAGGGGGGAAGGGAAGCACCCCCTGGAGCTCCCTGTATTCCCTTTCCTTAAATTAGCTGATTACGACCTGAGGTAGATGTCATTCTCTCTGAGGTGTGGAACTTGTCTCTCTAAACTGACCAGTCTCCACAGACCAATTAAGCAAAAGAATGCTGAGCTGCTTGCTTCCGGCAGGTAAAGCTCTCAAAACACATAGCAACTGTCAGCCTATGTACCTCTAAGCAGTTTCTGTGAGAAAATTTCCTGAAAGGTTGAGCTAATGGATTTGAGTACAGCTGTGCGCAATGTTTTGCAGAGCCAGCAAAACTAAGGAAATGTAAGTTTTTGCCAGTTTCCTAAAACAGCGATCTCTGCTTTCACAAACAAGGCCTTGTGGAAATGCTAAGGCTTCCTTTTTTCTAGCAGCTGCCTTTCATTTGGACTTAGCAACAGTTTTGCACTCAGACCACCCTGTAGCCTTCAGCTGCTTATACATAAAAGTGGCCAGTCAAGTTGCATTGGGTAGATTTGGGTAAGCTTATACTTTCATCCTTTTCCCTTTGCTTTTATCTTCTTTCCTGGGGAATTTCTCAGCAGCCTTTTCTGCATAATGATAGCTGAAATGCTGTCACCCCTAATCGATCTCAACTTGTTTGAAGGAGTATCGCATATTACTTGGGAATCAAACTGCCCACATTTTATTTATATAACATGAACTCTGTTACATTTTACTAATTTGAAGCAACCCATGCTTCAGAATCCTCTGTACTGAACTTGAATTAGAATTCTGGGTTCATCCTGGTGATATTAGCATGTTCCTTTATGAGTTTTCTCTAGCTCATTCTCAATTGCTATTAAATATCACAAACTAGCGA
Source organism: Ctenomys sociabilis (assembly GCA_004027165.1). NCBI lineage: Eukaryota > Metazoa > Chordata > Mammalia > Rodentia > Ctenomyidae > Ctenomys > Ctenomys sociabilis. Next base: position 80,107 of record PVKA01002916.1, on the reverse strand, counting down.
TTAAAAAAAATTTTTTTCTCACAGTTTGGGAGGCTGGAAAGTATAGGACCAAAAGGCAGAATCTAGCAATGGACTGCTTCCTGTGTCCTAGCTTAGATAAGGATTTTACATAGGAAGGGAGGGAGGTGGGGTGAGTGAGGAAGGAGGAAGAACAAGGAGGAGCAGGAGAACAAGAACAAAGAAAGAGAACTTGTGCAAGACAGATCACTTTTTAAAAATAATTTACTAATGGAAAAATAAAACAAGTGCAACAAAAGCAATTTATGCATGGAAACAGAGCTCCAAAGACTCATCACCGCTTCTTGGCCACACCTTCAGTGACCATCACACTGAATGAACTAAAGTTCTCTTCTTGGGGCAGGCAAGATTGCTCAGTGGTCTAAAGTGCCTGCTTAGGCATGCGCAGGGGACCGCGGTCATTCCTCTGCACCACATGCTGCATCAGCCCCACCCTAAGGGTGGGCTAAGCTGGCCAAAATAAATAACTAAAATAATTTAAAGTTTTCTTCTTCACGTTGTGGAGGGGATGTCCAAACCATAGCACTGGAAATCACTTTCTATTATCCTTACAATTCATACTTCCCAATCCAAAGGCAGCGGTCACTACAATGGCTCACCTGCCTATGTCATATGTAAAGCCTGCCTGGTATATTCTGTGTGCTCAAGGAGACACACTCCCATATGCATATTCTGCACATGTACAAAAGCAAAATGAAACTCATTGTGAAAAGTCATAATTTTAACACCAGACTCTTGAATTTTCCAATCACGTTCCTGTATTCACCAACATTTTGATTCTTTCTCAGGAAAAAAGACATAGCTTTGGAACAAGCTGATTCCTGACTTACTTTGTGTAGCACACAAGCTAAGAATCAGTGTCCATTTGAAATGTTAGATGAAGGGTTGGCCAAGTAGTTCAGTGGATTAAAGCACATGAAAGCAGGTGCAGAGGCTGAGGGTTTGATTCCTGGGCCTGCAGTGCTGCCCCTGCCCCCAGGGCATGCTGAGATGGCAATTGTGACTGGTCATGGTGGCATGCACCTGTAATCACAGCTCTTGGGAGGCTGTAAACAGGAGAATCGCAACTAGTCTGATCTAGTAGTAAGACCATGAACACCCTGTACACCCTTCCCTAAAATGCACAAAATAAAATAAAATGAAATGAAATGTTAGATGAAAGAGAATATTTTGTGATGTATTAAAAAAACACAATTAAAATGTCAGTGTCTACAATCTAATTTGCACTCATAGATAAGTTTAGGCATTGTCTATAACTCCTTCAGTACAACCTTCAGTGGACCTGTACTGCATCTGGTTTGTTCTTCTATAGAACTTTACAAACAAAGTTGTACCATAGTGGGTAAAATTATGTTGGGATATTCAGAATTTTCTCCAAAGTAAATCACTATTTAGAAAAATGTCAGCCCAGATATTAAAATATATTATCGAACTAAACCAAATATTTGCATTATCTGGAATACAATGGTGCTTGCTGTTTGTGTTCTGCATCTCATAGATGAGAAAAGAGGTCCTCCTAGGGGCTTTATTATGCATTATGCACAACCTCATATTTGTGAGTTGGGAACTCTAAAACTTGTTTGGAAGTTGCAACAAGCTTGGTTTTGTTCTAAATTTATTGACTAATTTTTGTATAACTGTTATCTTAGTTGAAACAAAATTTTCCCATATGTGATCATAAAACTATTAGCCACCTCCCTGTAAATGCTAGCCTAAAATTCTGCAATTTTCATTCAGCACCTACACTCACCTATTTGTCAGTCCTTTTACTACTGAAATTTGTCCTTATCTTCAATACCAAAATTTAGAAACTAATGTTCATAGCTACACAACTATATTTAAGACATCCACTCTGAAACTCTCCAAGTGATCTTAGAAGGTCTTGAAAGCAGGAAATATTAGTGACCAGTGGAGAGGTCTGGGGAAGCGGGAACAAGTAGGAGAAAGAGCAGGAGAACAAAGATGAGAAGGCACTTGCAGCACGCCATGATTTTTGTACAAAAATATCAAAGTAAACCCAATTAATTTTAAAATCGGTATATGCCAATAATTATGATTTTAAAATAAGTAAACAAGTTATCTCTAGGAAAATAAGTAAAATAAAATTTGAAAAGTAGTCTTTAGGACATTTAAAGTTATTTGACTGGAATCATCTCTGGGAATCACTAGCAAGCATAATGCATCCATATATTGATCCTGTAGCCTTATAACCTGTAAAGTTATTAAAAGCATGCCTTGCCAGGCATGGTGGCACACGCCTGTAAATCCCAGCATTTGGGAGGCTGAGATGGGAGGATCACTGTAAGTTCAAGACCAGCCTGAGTTACTAAGTGAACACAAGAAAGACCAATCTGAACTACACAGTCAGATATTATTTCCATAAAAAGACAAAAAAAAAAAAAAAGTGGTGCGGGGGAAGATATATCTTTTCCTTTTTCTCTTGGAGCTTCAGTGTTTTCATTCAAAATCTGTCTCAAAATGTAGTACTTTTAGATAGTATGTTTTATATAAATAATTCAATCAGAGTAATACTGGTTTTGAAACAGGGAGAAGAGGTACATACATTATGCTGTATTTTCTTTTGTCCTTGTAAGCATTCCATGTCCTTTGCCATTTTTGATCCCAAAATAAATTCGTTCATGTACATACACCTTCAAATAAAAAAGAAGAGTGAAGGACAAAAGGATTCCTATCCAAAGAAACAGGAGAGCAAATAAGCTGTGAAAAATTAGGGCAGCACGATAGACAGGAAACAATTAGGGCACTGCAATTCAGAGACAGGGAGAAGTAACAGGCCTGAAATCATGAAACACGACAGCTGAGGAAAGAGCCAAGCCTCCACATTGTAAAGGAGGACAGCGGAGCACTTGGCGAGAATGGGGAAATCAAATGAACATCTGCTGACTCCAAATAAAGTTTCAGCACCCCAAAGGTGAGATACGAAACTAAACAGGAAATTAACACTTGAATAGCTCCAGATTGTTAATAAGAAATTAAAGAGATTTTATGAAGATCAAACAGACTTAGCTGTTCCTGGAGGAAAAGATACATTTTTGTCTTTCAGTGCTTATTGTTTGATATGTATTTAAATACTGTTGTATCTTGTGAAACCTTAATGGGTTTTCTAAAAATCCTAACATACAGCACACACTAGATTTTTATGTCTAAAATTTCGTCTTGAGACAGTGTTGTTCTATATTCAAAAAGCAAGTCACAAAGTCACTTTCATTTTATTTATTTATTTAGTTATTTAGTTATTTTGTGGTGGAACTGGGGATTGAACTCAGGCCCTGGTACTGGCCAGGCAATCGCTTCTTCTACTGAGCCATCTCCCCAGCCCCACAAAGTGACTTTTATTAACAATTACTTTAAAACCTAAAGAATCATTCAGCCATGTAGGATCTTTTTAACTGACATTTTGATCTAAGCATTTTAACAGAACAGGAGAGACAATAGTCTGAGGGAATACGCATTTTTTAAACAAGAGTCAAACATCATTTACCAAACATTAAACTGACTGCATAGCTACAGAAAAGAATGTGGAAAAAATGAGCATCTAGACCCTGCATCAGTAGTGTTCCTGAAAATTTTTACTTAGACAGAGCTTGTGTCCATCTTTCTGTAAGCTAGTTGATGGTGAGACTAAAAATACAGTCTCTATAGGCACAAGATGAACAGTTTGATGTGCAAACTGGCTCCAAATATTTAGACCAATTTCCCATGTGTACAGATGCATTTGTTAAAAAGTAGCTAATGGCAATCACAAGGATACTATACAAGCACGATCAAAGAATGTTTTGTGATATGAAAAAAATGGGAATAACAAGGCTTTTATTTTATCTCTTGTGCTAAAGACAATTTCCTCCTTTGTTGTTCCTCAGGGGTAAGCCGAGAGGGGAATTCATCTGCTATTTTTTTCATCAATTTTCTAAACTTAGGTGAATGTAACATGGTTTGTGACAGACAAAATAGACTTATTTTTAAAGTGTCCTAACTGGCATTTGTAACTGCTATTTAAACTAAAACTTCCTACAGAGTCCTGCCCGGACTCCCCTTTTTATTTCAGCCACAATTCCTTTTTCCTATATCCATTATTTTGATGCAATCTATAGCATCACTGCAGTTTATAAACTTAATTTTCTTGTAATTTTAAAGATTTTAAGTGTATTTAGGTGGGGCTGATGGCTGCAGTTGTGTTTGTCCTTCCATTTGGAATCTGCAAACAGAAGCACTACTGCACTGAAGGCTTTTGTTCATGATCCTAATCGCTCACCAACAGAAGTATTCATAAACCTGGGCATTGCTGTATTTTTCATTCTAAAAGAAAGTGTTTCCCAGAGCTGAAAATTCCCAGTAAGTACCAACATTCCATGGGAATTTGTAATCATTGGAGTGTGATTACTTCAATGAAAAACTATTACTGAAAACTTCCCTTAGATTTCAGTCTCGAAGGAAGTATAAGCAACTTTTTTAATGAATCACCAAGTCATACAAGTCATTACCAAGAATATTAGAAGACCATAACAAAAGTAATTATATTTTTCTGTAAAATTTAGAAGAGCTAAATCTTTCAGATTCTGTTTACTACTTGTAATCAATTCCTATTTGGATCATAGGTACTAAAGGACAATGTATAATTTCAATTCAAAATGCCAAAAGTGGCCAGGGAGATGGCTCAGTGGAATAAGCGCTTCCCTGGCAAGTGCAAGGGCCTGAGTTCAATCCCTGGCTCCACCAAAAAACAACAACAATAAATAAATAAATAAATAAATAAATGAATAAATGCCATAAGCTGTCAAAATGATACTTAAATTTTGTTGGGGGCTAAATTTTATGCAGCCTTTTGTAAGGGTATTTGTCTTTGGATCCTATAAGCCCAGTTGTATTCTAAATCAAGAACCAAAACCACCTCCCCAAGCCACCTGCTCATTAGTGATCCCTGTGCTGCTCTTTCTTTCTTTGCTAAGCTGTTATTGTTTATTCACATTTAATTTGATTGCTCCCTATGAATAAAACTTTATATTTTTTATCATTGAGAAGAGCATTTTGGTCTTGGACCAGTTTTCAGAAAACAGAATAAGATGAATCATGACATTCTTGAGCCCATTCCTAGTGGAGAATAACATCAGTCAACCAATACCTTCTATACTGTTCCTAGGATCAGAAAGAAACTGAAGCACATCATAAGGAAACTAGTCTGCCTTTGCAGTCTGATCCTTTTATCATGCTTGAGGTGGAACTTCCAATCTAATGTCATTCATTCATTCCTCCTCCTTTGCTTTGGGTATAGCTTTTCTCTAGAGTGCATATATGGGGGTTGCATCATTGGTGTGTTTAGGGGAGGCGGTGGTATCATTAAGAGGTGGAGGGTGGTGGAAAGTGGATACTTCATTGAGCATCCCGTCTTAGGAAGCTAACATGTAGGGCTTACAGACTTAGTTCCTGTGGCAGCTTTGTTATAGAAAGAGGAAACGACTCTAGGATCCATCTCCCTGTTGCATGTACTGGTTTCATAATCATCCAGTAGATTGTGATTTCAAACCCAAGGAGGCTCTCTCCAAAGGCCTACGACATTCAACCCTCAACTCTTGAACTCTTAGCCTTCAGAACTGAGCTGACCAAATCTGTGTTCTTTCTAAAACAATCAGATTTGAGTTTTTGATTATACCAGAATAAAACAGACTAAAGTTTATTTTCTTTTATGTCACATATTTTTATTAAGAAAAGTGTTTGTTTGTCCACTATATACTAGCCATGGTAAGGGGATTGGAATACAACAGTAGCCACATTGAGTGATTGCAGTAGGTACTGTCATAAAGCTTTAAATTATAAGTCATAATTTTATAGGTACTTCAGAGAAAATGAAAATAAGGCTTAAAACAGTTCAAACAACTTAAGCAAAGTTTCACAGATATCAAGAAAGAATAGAATTGGAGTCTAGGCACTATAATGCCACAGCCTATTTGATTGCTACAAATAAAATCTCCCTGTATAGAGAATTACAACATAGGCTAACATATGCTTATGCTTAAGATAGAACAGAATATTACAGCATGATACATGATGGAAAATACCTTTTTTCCAGTTACCCAATTCATAATCAGGTTGCTTCCAGGGAGTCTAAATACAGCATTAGGTAAAATCATTAAGGCAAGTGGCTACTTTGAACAGTAGCTTATATTTTTCTGTAGCACAGCATTACTTTTTGGTTCTTTAATGTGTGTTTTATTGATGGTTGCCACGTCCTACATCTGTCTTCTGCCCAACTCCCTTCTTATAACAAAGTGGAAGGATTTTTATGCTGTTTATTGGGTATTATTTGTTAAATTAAATTGTTTCTAACTTTGAATTAAAATTCTATCATTTCTAAAGTCAAAATAAATTTCCTATTAACTTACAACATATTCTACATCTGTAGTCTACGCAGTATTTTTCAAAACCTCTTAACCCTCAGTCTGCCCTCAGGTACTATCCTATTTTTGTCATTTTTTTTTTTCACACAAAACTCAGAAGAGCTCACTATAATCCATCTGAACTTTCTGATTTCCTTTCCTTTGTTAAATTTATGTCTTCAGTTCTCTACTTCAGCTGTTCATGTATATGTCACCACTGACCTCCTATTATAAAGAACAATATGCCTTTGTCTCTCACATCTCATATGCCCTCACAGGAACAATAAAAAAATTGAACAATTCCTCTATGTTAAAACAGTAGATGCCCTTGACTTTTGTGATTTTAGGGACCCCTGATTTTTTTTTTTTTTGTTTTTTTCTTTGGTATGTTAAGTATAGTTGGCTTCAAGAATTAACTGTTTTTCAGCTACCTCTTTTTAGCATTGTGTGATGTGGTAATTATGCTATGGGTGTGGGTATCTGTTTGTCCTTGTGCATACCTATGTTTGCCTTCTCTGTACTCAGCCTTTGGTTGCATTCTGAGCTTAGGCTCTTGTACCGTACCTTTGTCCCTATTTAGCCTCCAAAATGGACCTCAGTAAATGAACCTGTTTGTTTTTTAAACTTGCTAACCTCAAGAGTTAGTTGACATTTTTACACATACATTCATTCTTTGTGTTGGCAATATCCCTTTATTTGCAATCACAAAAATTTTGTTGACACAGAAAAAAAAGTTTTGAGTAAGTTAATCATAATAGTCCTTTCTTGACCCAGTTTTCAGTGAATGAATTCATTTTGATATAGTAAGACATTTTGAACTATTAAAAGGCACTCAAGCAGTATAAGAACATTTCTAAAGTCAAGTGGTACTTTCCTCTTTTAGGAAATAAAAATTATTACTTAATACTGTACTTAAGTTCTTTATAGATCATCAATTTTGTTTTATGCATCCATTGATATGTTTTATAATCCACTGTTATGTTTTTTTCTTCTTTCTAAGCAAGTACTGCAATATTCCAAGATATAAGAAAATCTTGCCTTTGCAATTAATGGTTGTGCATATCTATCCTACTCCACTTATCCAGCTACAATTGCCCACATCTAAATAGAAGATGCCACTTTTCAATACATAATATTACTTACAAGAAAATGGATTGGTTCAGACATCAAGTATTTCCTAAAGATTAGTAGGCAAAGCATCTGAGCCTGTTCAAAATACAGACTTTAGAATAGCTTTCCTCAAACATTGTCCACATGAAAAAACTTTAAAACATATATTTCTGTTCAAATTCTAAGATCTAAAGACATTAATTTAATTGGTTTTGCAATAGAGCTCAAAGTATTTGTTAGTATATGTATTTTTAAACCTGTGTGATTTTGAAGATGCTCAAATATTTCAAATGGCCACCATGTTTAATAATATCCATGCAATGCCCGGGGTAGTGGCATAGCTTGTGATCACAGTGAGGCTTAGGCAGGAGAATTGCCATATGTTCAGGGCCAGACTGAAATAGACAGCAAGACCTTGTCTCAAAAAGATGAAAGAAAGAAAGAAAGAAAGAAAGAAAGAAAGAAAGAAAGAAAGAAAGAAAGAAAGAAAGAAAGAAAGAAAGAAAGTGAAAAAAATGAACAAAAAGGAATGATCAACAAAATCAGAGAATATCAGTGTAGATATAATGAGAATAGATAAAACATTTAAAAGGTTATTACAGTTTTTTTTTATGTAGTTCAAAGGGAATAGGCAAGCATCAGAAAGGAAGAAAAGGATGTTATCTGCAACAGGCTTTGTTAGTTTAGCAAATTTGTGAGCTAGCAGGAGGTAATATTGTTAGTAAGTTCTTTTTTTTTAAATTCTATCTGAGTGCTTTATTCTTTTTTTCATTTTATTGAAGTACAAATATAAATGAGACAGTTTTAAGATACCTTGACAAGACGGATTTGATAAATTAACACATTGCAAACTGTTTTCATAATGTTTTGGTATTGTAGAATGTGCGTACATGATATTATACTTAAAGATATTATTACAGCATATGTCTCTTATCAGTATTAAGAGAGTATAGGTGTTTGTGTATCTTATGTTTTATACCTGAATTGCATCAAAGATTCAATAATTAATACTTTATACCTTGTTATTTTCCTAGTGGTTGTCCATAATATGAGAAGCTGACATAATATCTTGTCCAACCACCATTAGTGCAAATCTTGAATCTCATAGGACTATGTAGAAGCACAGCATTATCTATTCCAACTGCACTGTCCATACACACACATCATGATTCTTCCTTTCTATACCCCTTCCTTTGTCTACAGCTGTCAAAGATGGGCACTCCATTGTAATTCAACTAATTTAGGTGCCTGAACTCGATGACACAATCCAACACAGTCCACCATTCCACAACAATGGTGAGTTATCCGAAGAAGTTGTTGAACATAGCCATTTACAGCTCAAGTTATTATTATAGCCCAGAGGTGGATAACTCATTTTTATACTTTTCTGCTGGATAGTTAACACTTATATACCAGCACATGTACTTTTTCTTTCTTATGAGGTCGGTGAAGTCGCTTCAGGGTTTATCTTGTAATCCTGTACCTTATTCTGTAGATCCTTTGTCTGTGTCATCCATGTGGATGAATCACAGCCAATGCTTGACCTGTTTGCTATCAGTGAGAGCCTGAGAGAAAGTTTTCTCTCCATGTGACTCTCCCCAGGCACACTATAGAACTTCAATCTCTTTCCTCTGTGGCTCCATAATCTCTTTGTTCAGAAAATTTGGAGCTCACCTGAGTTTCATGATGTTGCATTACAGGTTCTCCTATGTCCTGAGTCTTCGCTGACCTTGAAAGGCTAGGGCCAAAATGCTGGCTGGCCTTGTGGCTCTTCTATTTCTCCAGCTCTGACTTGTGAACTTAGGTTGTTAACCATCCAGAAGAAAAGCTAATTAGTATCCTGCAGGACATGCTATTCACTTTGCTGTATCTGACTCAATTATTTTTAGTTGTTGTACATTTCTATTTGTATTTCTTCTTTTCGCTGCTTATAATAGGGAGACTATATTATATTTACACATGTGTGTCTGGTTTATTTCACTTATGAGCATATGATCACATGGCATCCACTTCAATATAAATGCTTCAAGCTTACCATTCTTAATAGCTGAGTAATACTGCATTATATAGAAATACCAGATCTTTTTCAACCATTCCTCATGTGATGGACATCTTGGTTGTTTGCAAGATTTGCAATCACAAATTGTGCTGCTATAAACATAGGTACACATGTATCGCTATGATACAATGTTTTCAGTTCCTCTGGGAAAATTCCCAGAAGGGGTATAGCTGGCTTGAATGAGATTTCTAGTCCTACTCTTTTGAGGAGCCTCCACACTGACCTCCACAATGGTTGTACCAGTATATATTCCCACCAGCAGTGGAGAAATGCTTCCTTTTCCCCACAACCTCTGCAACATTTGCTGTTGGTTGATTTCCTTATGATAGCCATACTTTCTGGAGTGAGATGGTATCCCAGTGTTGTTTTTATTTGCATTTCATGAATGCCTAGCGATGTGCAGCATTTTTTCATATATTTATTTGCTTCTTTAATTTTGTCCTCTGAGAAGTGTGTATTCATCTTAGATGCCCATTTCTGAATGTAGTCTTTAAATCTGAGGGCCCTGTTATATCTCATTTCTTCATATATTCTAGACAGAAAATCTTTGTATGATGGCTTATTACTTAGGATTTTTTCAAAATTTGTGGTTTGTCTTTTCACTCTGTTGACAATTTCTTTTGACCTGCAGATATTCTTCAAGAAGAGCTGAGCCCAGTAACTGATTCTTTCAAGTGCTTCCCATGTGGATATATCTTTTTTCAAGAAATCTTTACCTACCCCTATGTCTTCAAGTGTTCCTCCTACTTTCTCTTCCAGGAGATTGAGTGTTTCTGTTTTAATGTTTAGATCTTTAATCCATTTTGATTAACACAGATGGCTGACTGTGTTTCTGGATGATTCTGCAACTTCTAATCTATTCCATTGATCCTCAGGTCTATTTTGTTGCCAATACCATGTTGATTTTATCACAGTGGCTTTGTACTATAATTTCAAATCAGTAACTGTGATGCCTCCTGCCTTGTCTTGATTGGCCAAGATTGCCTTTGCTATTCTAGGTCGTTTGTGGTTCCAAATAAATTTTAGGATTGATTTCTCTATGTCTGGGAGGTATGTTGGTGGCAGTATGATAGGGATTGCATTAAATCTGTACAGCAATTTTGGGAGTATGGCCATGTTCATGATATTGGTTCTTCCTATCCAGGAGCATGGAATATCTTTCCATTTTCTAAAATTCTCTATAATCTCTTTTCTTAGGTTGTTGTAATTTTCCATCTTTGACTTCTTTGGTTAAGTGAATCCCAAGGTATTTCACTTTCCGTAGTGCTATTGTAAAAATTATTGTTTCCCTTTCTGTGTGCTTGTTATCTGTGCAGAGGAATGCTATTGACTTTTGAGTATTGATTTGTATCCTGAATTTGTATACTGAATTTCTGTATCACTTCTAGTAGTTTCTTGGTGTAGTTGTTGGGTTCTTCCAAGTAAAGTATCATGTCATCTGCAAATAGTGATAATTTGATGTGTTCTTTAACTATTCTTGTTCCCTTTATTTCTCCCTCTTTTCTAATGGCTTTTGCTACTGATTCCAAGACTATATTGAATAAGAGGGGTGATAGAGAACACCCTTGTCTTATACCTGATCTAAGAGTAAAAGATTTCAGTTTTCACCATTTAGATTATATTAGATTTTGGGTTTTCATAGATGGCCTTTATCAAGTTAAGATAGAGTCCATATATTCCAGTTTTCTGTAGGACGTTGAACATGAATGAGTGTTGGACTTCGTCAAAAGCTTTCTCTGAATCAATGAGATGATCATGTGGTTTTTAGATTTCAATCTATTAATATAGTGTATTACATTTATAGAGTTTTGAATATTGAACCATCTTGGCATTCCTGAAATGAATCCTACCTGGTCATGGTGTATGATCTTCTTGATGATTTGCTGTATTCTCTTTACCAGGATTTTGTTGAGTATTTTTGCATCTATTTTCATGGGGGAGATTGGCCTGTAGTTCCCCTCTTTTCTTGTGTTTTCCCTGGTTTTGGAATCAGTATAATCTTTGCCTTCAGAAATAATTTTAGGAGGATTGCTTCCTTTCAATTTCATTGAAGACTTTGTGGAGTGTGGGGATTATATCTTCTGCAAATTTCTTGTAGAATTCAGCTGTGAATCCATGAGGACCTGGACTTTTCATTGTCGGTAAGCTTTTTATTACATTTCGTATTTTGTTGGCTGTTATACTCTTATTGAGAGTAGTTATATCTTCTTGGTTCAGTTTTGGTCATTTGTACCTTTCGAGGACTCTGTCCATTTCTTCTGTGTCTTCTATTCTGTGAGTGTAAAGATTCTTGAAGTAACTATTGAGAATCTTCTGAATTTGCTTTGGTTGTGTGATGATTTCACCCTTTTCACTCCTCATTAAATGTAGTTGAATTTTTCTTTCCTCTTTTTGTTGAGGTTGGTTAGAGGCTTATCGACATTATGTAGCCTTTCAAAGAACCAACTTTTTGATTTATGGATTCCTTGAACTGTTTTCTTCATCTCAATTGAATTAATTTATACTCTAGTCTTTATGATTTCTTCCTGTCTTTGTGCTCTGGGTTTCGTTTGCTCATCATTTTCTAGTTGTCTGAGGTGCGACATTAGGGTGTTTATTTGTTTCTGTTCTGTTTTCCTAATGTGTGAGTTCATAGCTATGATTTTCCCTCTAAGAAGTGCTTTAGTCACATCTCATAAATTCCAGTAATTTGTGTTTGAATTTTCATTGAATTGTACATATTATTGAATTTCTTCTGTGACCCATTGATTGCTAAGTAGGGTGTTGTTTAATTTCCATGAATTTAGCAGTTTTTTCTGATTTCTTTTGTCATTTATTTCCAGTTTCTTTGCACTGTGGTCAGATAACATACGTGGAATAATTTTTATTTTCTTGCATATACTTACACATGACCTCTGGACTAGTATGTGGTCTATTTTGGAAAATGATGCATGTGCAGCTGAAAAGAGTGTGTATTCAGCTGTAGTTGGGTGGAACACTCTGTTTGTACACCAGTCCATTTGTTCCAAGCTCTGGTTCAGTTCTGCTACTTCCTTGCTAATTTTTTGTCTGGCTGATCTATCTTTTTGAGATAATGGTGTTTTAAGGTCTCCTGTTAAGATTGTGTTGATAGACATGAGGTTTTTCATGTCCATTAAGATTTGCCTTACATAGTTGGTTGCTCCTGTGTTTGGTGCATAGATATTTATGAGAGTTACCTCTTGCTCTTGAATTTCTCCCCTGACCAATATATAGTGGCCTTCTTTGTGTCGTTTGATAATTCTTGGATTGAAGTTGAGACTGTCTGACAACAGAATTGCTATTCCTGCTTTTTCTGAGGTGTTGGGGCATGTGGTATTGTTTTCCATCCTTTGACTTTGAGCCTATGAATGTCCTTTTGAGTTATGTATGTTTCTTGTATACAGCATATTGTTGGATTTTGTTTCCTAATCCACTGTGCCAGTCTATTTCTCTTAATTGAAGAATTGAATCTGTTTACATTGATTGTTATAATTAAAATGTGCTGACTTATGTTTGTCATGATATTTACCTGGTGTCTACTCTTTTGTATCCTGTGTTTTTTGTCTTTCCAGTTTAGTGCATTCCTTTCGTTCTCATTCATGGAGTTCTGGTCATTGTGGTCTCTCTCTAGATCATCTTTCAGCAGCCTGTGAAGGGATGGCTTTGTCATCATGAAATTCTTTAGTTGTTCTTTGTCGTGGAAGTATTTCACTTCTCCATCAGACTTGATAGTTTTGCAGGGTATAATACTCTGGGTTTGAATTTGAAGAACTCTGCTGCATGCTCTCCTTGCCTTCATTGTTTGTGTAGAGAAGTTGGCTGTCATTCTGATGAGTTTTCCTTTAAATGTGAGCTCCTTCTTCTCTCTAGAATCTTTCAGTATATTATTTTGTGTATTCTATTTCTTTTCTGTATTGCTCATTCAAGGAATCCATCATACTTCTGATCTCCTCAATGTTTTTATCCATGTCTTTTTTAGAGGTAGTTATTAATTCTTTTTCTGCAGTGTTTCTTTCAAGTTGTGGTTCCTTTGTATATCTCTGGACTTGTTTCTGTATTTCACATGCTATGATTTCAAAGAATTCTTTTTTCCCAAAGAATTCTTTTTTGATTTCAGAAATTATTTCTGCTTTGAGCTCCTTATAACCTTTCTGCTGTTGTGCCTTTGCTTCGGATGCTGTTATTTCATACATTTCAGCTGGAATAGCGCTTTGTGCACTTGTTCTGGGTGAGCATTGTTTTTTCACCCAATGTTTCTGGAATTCATTCTTTATTTCAGATACTATGTATTCAGATATTTCTTTTTAGTTTGGGCAATTACTTCTTGTCTGATTTTCTCTATACCTTTCTGATGTTGTTCCTTTGTTGCTGTATCTGTTAATACATTCATTACAGCTGAACTAGTATTCTCTGATGTTACTGGTGGACTCAAGGTCTGGTTTTGCATTTTTCTCCTTGTCTTTGTCATTTTGTATAGCACTGACTTTGACCTTTGGTGTAGAGCTTTGGTGCAGTTATAATCTTAACTTGTTATGAGATTTGGGTGCCAGTCTATCAAGTTTGAGATTATCCAGGTATGCCTACCCTGGGTCTAGCTGTTGTGTTCAGTTCCTTTTTGCTATGGCTCCTGTGCTTACCCTCTGTTGGTTCCCTGTTCAGGTGAGCATGAAGTGAACTTGGATGCAGAACAAGTAATGAAAATTCCCACTGTCTTGGTTGGCTTTGGGCGAGGATCAGGGTAATTGCCCAGATCAGCCCTCCTGTGTCAGGCAGGTGGCTCTCTAGGCGGGCGTGGGCGGGATTGAGGAGCCTGCTGGAGTCCTGTTAGTAAGTTCTGTACCCAGGAGAAAGCATTTTGGAAACTTGGTCACAAGTAATGCAATAAAGTAGTAGTCACTCACCAACTTCTCTAAAAGTGACATATTGAAGTTTACTATCTCCTTTATTTGAATTCAAAGGCTGTGCATTTATGCAAACACCAAAAAATGGATTACTGCCTCCTCTGAATTAAGAAGTGGTAAGTCTGTTACTTACATAGTGACTGAGGTTTGTAGAGAATAAAACTGTTTTTCAAAAAAAGACAGGCAAATTGAGAGACAGCTCTGATACATCATTAACGTATGAATGTGGCAGAAGACTGTATTTTATTCTTACTAAAGAGATGACAGAAATAGTATGACAAGCTCCATGACACAACAGCTCGCATCAAGGCATGTACAAAGGAATATGACGATGTTTAATGCTACACTCTTGTCCCTTACTTTTGACGGGGATTCACAACTAATGATCAGAGCAGTCCTAGGAGTAGCTAAATGACATATAGACAGAATTCATGACCATTTTATGCATAATATATAAAATTGAAAATAATGACAAGGACAGACTGTAACTGAAAAAATTACAAAAGTTCTATAGGAGAATCTACTGGTGAAATATTAGTTTCCAATTTCAGTAATCTCTCTGATGCAAAGGAGAGCATCTTACTAGAATTGTTATGACTTAGATGCATTACAAAGAGTTCTCCCTTTTTGTGAAGTACTTCTATCTTTCTTCACAGCCTCCAGGACTCTGGCTTGCAAAAAATATCCCAGAATGCAGGAATAGACAGAGTGCTAAGTAACACATTTAATCTAGGGGGGGATAGTTTGATCTCTCAGTAAATGGATACTATAAGTCTTTCAGAATGTAAAATTTTTGAGTTCTTGCAGCAGCTTTAGAATGAATAATAAATAAATGCAAAAATGAATCAAAGAACATAGAAGAATTACAAAGTTGTGTTTCATTTTAAAATACATTGAAATTTTTTCTTAATGTATAATTACTTGTCAAATTCTCTTTGATTTTAACCATAGACTAGAAAATTCAAGTTCCAGTCAAAACTGTGCATGTAATTATTGTCCCCTTATCAATCTTACATCCCCAAAATTCTACTGCTTTAATAGAAGAGTAATTGAGAAACAACAAATATTATTATTCACTTCATAACTCTCTGGACTTGTAGAAGATTTTCTGTTTTCAAAGCTTAGTGCTGTATAAATTCAAAATACTTTCTCTCACAAAAACAAAAGCAATTCAAATCCATATCTAATACAAAAAAGAAACATAAAATATCAGAGTAGAAATTAATTTTATATATCACACATTCATAATTTTTGGAAAACTAAATATTTAACTTATTGAACTAAAATGCATGGGTGATGTGCATCCCCTGGGGTGGGGCTGTCATGGTATGCTGGGGATAGAATCCTGGCTGCCACATCTGCCAGAGCAGGAGTTTTCATCTGCTATAAGACTGGCCCACGTATGTTCTTCAGTAAATAGCAACTTTATTTTCTGAATTTGAAGTATTTTGAAGTCAATTGCCTATGACTAATAAGGTAGAAATAATTTACACTGATTTTTATAAATATAAATTGTCTCATTTAAATGTACATATAAATATAGTGTTTAATAAGAAGTCAAATTTGTGAAGTTTTGTGTGTATTTTGACATTTTATTGTATAATATTTTCTATTATGCTTATGACATTAAAATACATTTTGCATTTCAAACATTAGGACAGATTCAGCTTCTCTTTATTTTATTTATTTATTTGTTTGCTTTTTGTATTTTAGGGAAGGGTCTACAGGCTTTCAGGGTCTCACTGCTAGATTGGACTCAGTGATTCACCTGTTTACAGCCTCCCAAGAGCTGGGATTACAGGCCTGCACCTCCAAGCTGTCTCAGTTGTGGCCTCAGTTCACCCCCAGGACAGGGCCGGCAAGAAAGGCCCAGGGATCGAACCCCTGGGCCCTGGGCCTGCTTGCAGGCACTTTAATCTGTGGAACTATTTGGCTGGCCCTAGAATGTTGTTTTAAGTGGTAAAAATAATACAGAATTTCAAAACAAGATGATAAGAAATCAACCATAGTTGTTATATTGCATTGTTATTATCTACAAAGGTTTACAGGATAAACCCTGAGAGTACCTGACTGACCTTATCTGATACAAAAGTTACATTTTTTGTTATATAGGTCTTGCTTTAACTGGGTCTTAGCCTTCCAGCAGAAAAGTGTAAAAATGGAGGTATATAAAGTAAAGTCATATTAATATAATGAGCTGTGAATGGCTATAGCCAACAACTTCTGTGGATAACCCGCTTCTATTGTGGACTGGTGATCTGTGTTGTATTGTTTTATTACACACACACACACACACACACACACACACACACATATATATATATCCATGTTTTGATAATATGTAACATATCTATCATTTATGTTACCCTGTTTATGTCATTTTTTTCTCTTCATTTGTGCTTCTATTTTTCACTCTTCAAGTTAAAATATAGATAAATAAATTTAAAAAAAAGAAAAAAACTTATCTACAAAGCAGTCATTCAGATTACCAGAAAGGTGCCTGCCACCACGCCCAGTCTCAATCCCTGTCTTAGTGTATCCTGAGGGTGGGGCAAACACTTCTGGCCTGGGATCAAACTCCTGGCCCCTGAGCCTGCTTGCAGGCACTTTAATCCACTGCGCTATTTGGCTGGCACTCAGTTTCTCTTTAGTACACTTCATTAATTGTGGTCATCTAAGATTTTATATCTACTTTTTAATTCTTATCTAGGTAGCTTTATTAATACAAATATTGACTTCACTTACTGATCTTTTTTTTTTTTTTTTTTTTTTAATGGAACTAGGGATTGAATTCAGGCCCTTGCGCTTGACAGGCAAGCACTTATTCTACTGAGCCATCTCCTATGCCCCAACATATTGACTTCACTTAGCAAAACCTTAATTTAATAAAAGCATTTCACTGGCATTTTCCCCTTTTGCCATTGTGCATTTCTTACAATCTTGAATTTCTCATCATCCCTAATTTTTCCCTGCTCTTATTGTATCATTAGAAGACAGAAGTACAATTTCTTATGGGACAATTTCTACATTAAATGTCATCTCTTGTAAACTGATTTCCAGTACTCTACTATCACAGAGGTAAAGTTTGTGCACAGTTTGCAGAGTCTGCTGGACAGAGTGCCTGCGTACACATGTGTGAGTGGTAGCTCTGGAAGACCTCTGGAGCTTTATCATTGCTTGAACGCTGTAGTTTCCGTATCACAAAATAACATGTGAAACAAGACGGTTCATCTTCACTGATAATCAAGGTTTTCAAAGCATTCAGTCAAAATTTTGCAGAAATTATTATTGCTCTCATTATATTTTGCCACTTTATTTAAATCTAAATTCAACATAGACTTTGATGCAGAGGCCAAGACAAATGTGAGGAAGATACTTCCCAGCTAGCAGTTGTTCTGCACTTGCTTTTCAACACGAGAGAAAGCTTAAGGTGAAAACTATATTTTTATATGCCAACAATATTCCTCTGTAAGAAAAAAGAGAATGAATTTAGTTGTGTAAGTTCAAGTTTAGAAGAAGTACTGAAACTTTATTATGATTGAATAAATGTTTCTATCATGCATAAATTTATTATAAATCTTCTATTCTTATAAAACTGTGTAATTTTCCCCAATTTACCTGTCATCATTATTTAAAAAATATTGTTAGAATACACTTAAGACAAAAGCAAAACTGTAGAATGAATCCATTAATGCTGTCACTAAGCAAACTCTTATTATTAAGCTAATTGAATTACTCCATCTCTGGGGGGGGTAATTTGAAAAATTCAGACTAACTTTTTTCATTGTATGTTTTAGTGTTTTTCAGAGCACTGTATCACCACTCTTTCATTGGAAATACTGCTGAATTCTCTTCAGTAGCTAATGGTTTCATTATTACTTCTTTATGTACTATAGTATTTTATGCAGTTTTGATCTATCCTAAGAATTTTTTTTTCTTTTTTTGGCAGAAGCAGGGATTGAATTCAGGCCCTTGTGCTTGCCAGGCAAGTACTTATTCTACTGAGCTATTTCCCTGGGCCCTATCCAAACTGTTGAAACGACTAGACCATTGTAAAATCTGTAGACAGGATACAATTTGATATAATGAGGCAAGAGGCATATGAAAAAGGAAATATTAGCTTAAATATTACCTTAAATAAAAAAATGGTAGTATGTTAGTCAATGTTGTTGAGACAGAAATATGCTATATCAACTTACGCTGTATTAAACAACATTAAATTTATTTATAGAAAAATAAAGAAATATTAATTAATAACTCATAATGAGATAAATAGAATCCTAATAAAGCATAGAGTTAAAGGTCCATCATTAATATTGAGACAGAATAATTTGGCCTTTCCTTTACCAACCTCAAGATTTCAAATCTGACAGGAAAGAGTCTGACATTGGGGCTAGTGAAAGTTTGCCAGAATGCTGCAGTTCAGGGTTAAAAATCAGCAAACTGCTTAACATGGCACTGATCAGACTTCAGGGAGAGCTGGGTCCCTAGGGATAGCCAGTGGGAAGCTTTTTCCTGCTGTGTAGCAAGGACCTGCTGGCAAGAGGCTCATTGGGGTGGTGCTGAACTCCAGGACTGTTGCCTGCTGGGACACTTTGGAAACTCCTCGGGGATGACAACAGCTAGGGATCCAGTCATGCATGTCTGGCCTGCACCAGAGCAGCAAGAAGCCCCAGCCCCACACACCCCTGTCTGACACGCAGTTCCTCTAGGGCTCTCCACTGGCAAATGTAGCATCATACCAACCAACAACTGAGAAAAGTTTAAGGGTTTGTTCAGAAAATTGCTATTTTTCACAGCGGTATTCTTATAAATCTGAAGTAATCCTAAGAGTCTGACATTAAGGGAAGAAAAAAATTGCAAAATGAGTGCAGTTTAAAGGAAATAATTGTGCACAGTATTTTCTACATCAAAGCTCAATATCTAAACACAAAATATAAGGCCCAATTATCCTTTAAATAGTGCTTCCCTTTGCTAGTAAATTGCTATGTGCATGGTGCTCTGTGGCAAGTGCTCAACCGGGAAGCTGCAACCATGTAACAGACTTCTATTATGGCAGGTATTTGATTTCTGTGCATTCCTGCCCACTATTATGAGGCTGGTAATGCCATGCTTCAGCCTCCACACTTGATCACCTGGTCAGCTTCTAGACTGGTGAAGTCCCTGAGAGACATCTGTTCAAAATGTTGCTTTCATTTCTGATACTTTGATTCTCTCAAGTATGTTAACTGGGCTGGCAAGATAGCTCAGCAGTCTAAAGTGTCTACACATGCAAGCTTTAAAGCAGCTACAGGGGACTGCAGTCAGATCCTGGGTACCACATGCCTTGCCAGCCCTGCCCTCGAGGAAGGCTGAGCCAGCCAAAACAAAGCAAATAAACAAAATTTAACTACACAAGTCCTGAAAGCCTTGATCATCTCAAAGGTTAAGTTTTGTGTCTTATTACATGAAAAGATAGACTAATATTTTCTACATCTTAAGTACTATTCTTATTCAGCACCTCTGTATAATTATTTAAATAATGCAGAATTTCATAAGTCCTTTATGATACATTGGAAATAGAAAGTCAATTTAAAAAGTTTTTTAAAATCATTTATTCATTTGTTACAGGGTATCAGTACAGAGCTCAGACTCATAGTGATTCTCCTGCCTCGGCTTCCCCAGTGCTGGGATTACAAGCAACCACCACCACATCCAGTTTAGGCATGTCTGGGGTCCTGGGGCCAGCATGGTGTGTGGTACGAGGGATCGAACTCCGGTCTTTGTGCTTGCCGGGCAGCCACTTGACCACCAAGCTACCTCCACAATCCTGAAAGTGAAACTATTTCATGAGCCATTTTTTTTGTCTGTGATATTATGTCCTAACCATCATATACTGGGAATGTTTTAAAAATTAATTATTGTGGTAGAGTCTATGATTTACAATAAGAACAATTTGTAAAAAGGGCAAAGCATAACCTCTGGCAGATACTTGCTTCTTCCTCTTCTTTGTCCCTGTTGACATTAAAAACAAAAAACAACTTTTTCGTCCAAGTGCTTTTATCTTCTCTATGAGGTACCATGTTGAGCAGTGTTCAACTAAATTCAAAGATAATATCATTTATCATTCTGTTATTATCTCTAGTGAAGATCCAATTTGTTCATATGCTGAGGCAAAATGCTGCCCTTTGCTGAAATATAATATTAGTGCCTTAAACTACTTTTTAGTGACTCATGCCTCAAGAGATTTTTAGTAAATCAAGACCTTTCAAGTCAGGCTTGTCTTTGGCAAGGGAAAAAAAGACATAAACCACTGCATTTTTATTTTATTGAAGTCTCTGCTCTACTGAATGAAATGTCCCTGGAATTCAATGTTGCTCTTCAACTAAGTGTGAAATGTGGAGCGCAATCCTGCATCCATTTAGCAGTTAGGCCATGAGAGCGTAGGTTCCCACTAGTTGTACTTTGGCTTCTGATAATGAATAGAGTGGTTCTTTGTTTGTCACCATGTATTAAGTCAGAAAGATAAATTAGAAGCAATTATAATATGGAGAGAATAAATAAATCCATTGTACATCCATCGGTTGTTCTATCTCTGTCTTAGTTACTTTTCTCTCTTTGCTGAGACAAAATGTCCAACACCTAAATTTAAAGGGCGAAAGCTTTATGGAGCTCACACTTTGTAGGGGTTTCAACCCATGACTGGCTGGTTGCAAGGTAGGGTGCCTTCTCTGAGGGGCAAAGCAGAAAAGAGTCAGCTTGTGACGAGAAGACAGCAATAGCAAGTAAGGCAAAGAGAAGACAGCCTCTTCCTGTTCTTATATAGTAGACAAGCCATGGGGATCGTGGGGGTAGCAACCCGATCAGTGCACCGATTTTAGTAAATGCTCACCCTTAGTCGTAGCACCCTTAATGTCCACACAGAATCCGGAATCAATCATACTCTAGATTCAGCCACCTGTGAAAAGACTCCACCTATTACTGTGTGAGGTATTAGGGGACAGCTAGACACATGCCATAACTCAATGTGTATGTGTGTGCATCTGTCTGTTTATCTTTAAAAGAATAAAGGATATCCTATTGAGCTGAGAGCATATCTAGAATAAGTTCCTATTAAGATAGTTTCTTATTATAGACAAAGAAACACATATCTTATGTCTATTCATATAGCATATGAAAGGTAGAATGTGTGTTTCTTACATCATTTGTTTACTATTTTCTCCAACCAACAAGAACTAGAGATTGACGGTTAAAAGGTGCATTCATTAGGTTTCTTGTTACTGGGAAGAAAGACCAGACAGCTACAAAGTAATGCAGAAGAGGCTGAAGTTGATTTGTGGAGGCAAATAAGAGGTTCCAGTCTGTGGTTAGCTGCCTTCAACATGGAAACAACAGAGCAGATTGCAGAAATGGAGGAGCAAAGCTCTCAGTTCACGGCAACTGGCAAGCAGAGTATGGTGGAGCACCATCAATGACAGGTATAAGCTTCCAAAGTCAGCCTTTGGTAACACACCCCAACTGCCACCACTTCTCAGAGCTTCTATGAGCATATTCAGCTATGAACATCCGGGAAGGATGATGAAGATAGTGGTTCTGGTATTGATTTGCTTTTCAAAGAATTTCTCAATGAAGGTGATTTTACAACTAAATTTAACTGGAACAAAATAGTTTAAAGATATTTCTCCCAATGATGTAACATTTATTCATCCAACAACTGGACTGAAAATTTCACTTACCAGATGGCACTGATAATAAAATGATATGCACAAACATAGTATTTATCCTTGAAGTTTAATTGATGTAATGGATATTACTAAACTGATATTTGTCAACTTTTGATACAAACACAGTGTTTTAAGCACAATATGAGAAATGTGTGGTAAATTATAGAATGTTCAAAAGAATAATCTAGAATGTTGTCTGGGAATCATGCAGCTTTTTAGAGTGTGCAATTTGAGTTGAAATGTGAACCATTGGCCTGTGTAGAGTATAGCTACTCATCTCTCTGTCAAAGTACTCTTATTCTGGGATAAGTTTAAATCTTGACTTACCTTTACAAGCAAAATGATTTTTTTTTATTACAACTTTTTACCCTAAAATTCTAGGAAAGAATACTTTGCAATAAAATTGAGCTCTTTCAGAGTTTACTATCTGTTCTATTTTAGTCTTTGTCATCTTGATGCAAGAAATACATTTTTTCCCTCATGAAGACAGTGTCCTAGTAGGGACTGAAATATCAAAAATAGTTAAATTTTACAATGCATGAGACAACTGGAATGACTGGAGAAATGTAGTGCAAAAATAAAGACTGGTTTTATATTATACACAGAGAACACTGAAACACCAAATTATGTTGTGTAGAATTACTGTAAGCACAATAACGAAAGGAAGAGTTATTTAAAGTACTAGAAGGGCTTCTACTTAATCAACCTGTGAAGGAAACCCTCAATTGAAATTTCATATTGCAAGACTGAGGAAATAGAAGAATGTTTCAGGAAGAACCCACTGAGGGAAGTTCATAGAAGCTCCATCTGTCCCTGCTGAATGGAGACCAGCTTGCTGGACAAGAACTATTAAAACAGAGATTAGTAGGAGTTAAGTTCATGGAATTTATGAAAATTCAGAAAGTGATGAGGTTTAGATCTTTTATAAGAAAGTACTTTTGTTTTATTTAGAGTGGAAAGGAAAAGTTAGTATTTTTCTTTGCACAGGTGAGGTGCTATTACCAATGTTACCTGAACATAAAGTGCATAGCCTGAATGTTAAGAACAGCATATGCATTATGAGTCTGAGCTGCATAGTGAGACCCTGTAACAACCAAATATTTTTTTAAATGAACAGAATATAGTTAGAGGTAAAGAAATATAGAGAAATGAGCAAGGAGATCATTGTCATAATCTAAGCAGGAGATGAGGGAGAATTACACTGAGATGACTGATTTCACTTGAATACTTCAAGTCCTCATTAACTGAGAATTAGATTATACATGGAGTAATTTGATGTATTTGAGAATTAGGACATCTGAAATTTGGAGAAATCTTAGCCAGTTGTACAATTCTATATGCCAGAGGCATAAAGTGGACACTGAATGAGGCCACCAAAAAAGTGACAAGGGTACCAAGGAGCCATAACGGAGGAAAGTCCTGATTTATGTGGGGCACAAGGCCAAAGAGTGTATAGTTAAACTTTAGTCCAAAAGCAAACAGGCCCTGTGAGAACTGATTAGTTAAACGAGAGATTTATGTTAGTGAAGCAGGTTGGGTCTAGCCATTGTCCTTCCTTCTGCAGGAAAGAGTACCTTGCCTTGAGATGTGCTCCAGCCAAAATAGTTTGGCTTCTGCTTTGTTTTTCCTCTTACACGCTGGTACTTTAAATAAACCTTGGAAGTTCTTTGTTTCTAGGCTTCTACTGAGAGTTTCCCTAAAGGTGGGCCATCTCAGTGGAGATAACCCCTAGGAGTCATTTTGATGACTGAACTCAATTTGATCTCAGATAATCACTCCTTCTCTGTGCTGACCCGGTCACATACAGTGACAGAACTACTTCAATATTATGTTTCACTTGTGCACAGAATCACAAATGAAATTTGAGCAATGAATCAGAAAAGTTCTCAAAGTTGAAAAAAATAATTAGTTCTCTGTAGTACATCACACACTAGCTCCCGTCATTATTTCTGAAGTTCCAAAGTTCTATGTTTGAGTATTTTAAATACTTTGAAGGGTCAAGGGAGAAGATAATCACTTTGTCAGTGTGGAGATTCCTGAAAGGATGAATTTCAGATGTGAAATGCAGGACAATTTGCTTGGAATTGGAAAAATGGGCCCCGAAACCCAGAGAGTGAAGGACACCTTTCAGGACCACAGGTAAAAAGGATGGAAGAATATTGAGATCATTTAAAATTTCTGTGAAGGTGAGATGAAAATACCACCATGACTATATGGTAATATATGATTCACTTGAAAGAAAGCATGGTACTGTAGCTGAGACGCTCAAGAAAATTAGAAAAATATATTCCATGGGAAAGAGAAAGGTTGGCTTTGTGAATTAAGGTTGAACATAGACTTCTACAAAAGCATGGAATACAATGTAAGTACAATGGAGTACATGAATATTGTGCTTAGAAATTTAAGTCAGAAACAGCTTGGTTGTATATTATTTTCTAGCTTCATTTAGCTGCATAAATGTAGACAGAATTTGGGCAGATAGCTGTAATTACCCGGTTTTTTTTCTTTAAATATCCACTGTATACAACAATGAAAAATGGACCTGTTACTTTTAAAATAGCATTGTTTAATTTACTTTCTATGTAATATTGTTTATGAATGAACTAGTCTCTATTAAACTATTTTCTCATTGTTGAGCATGGGATATTGCTGTCAGAGTTTCTATATGTGCAGTAAACATCTCAAACTCCATAATTTTTGGCATGGATTTTCATTAGAATAAACACTAATTTATAATTACCTTGTAAAACAGCAAGAATATAAGGCTTTGGATATTTCTGTCCACTTTTCATTCAAAATATCATGCCTAAACCTAATTTCATCTGTTTTTTACAGTATTCCTGTAGTTAAATAAAGGCTATTATCACTTTCAGTTTGGCTTATTTCCCATCAACCACCTTGCTACCTAGCATTTAAATAAGATATTTATTTTGAATTGTATTGTGATACAGTATCTACTATAAAGTTTTCTGAAAGCTTTTGTTAATTTTAGGGATTTTAAAATTTTCTTTGAACTTTATGTCTTCTTTAAATTGTATCTTCAGTTTTTAAGATAAATAAATATGGACAGAACTGGAGAGACAGCTCAGTGGCATAAGTGCCTGCCTGGCACAGGCAAGGTCCTGAGTTCAATCCCCAGTACTACAAAAAAAAAAAAAAAAAAAGACACAACAGTAAATATTGACATCTACCCTCAATAAAGCCAACCTTCCATCTTTAATTTCAGCATTATATCAAATTAGAGGAAAACTTTTCCAGCTGTAGCATACATGTTTGTTAGTTTACTTCATGCATTTTTAATGACATAGTCACAATTTTGCTTTTTATTTTTACTTCATTGAGACATTGACCATTTTATACTAGCTTTACCTTTTTTTGTTGTAGTTATGCTTTGTGTCTAGCTGTTGCCCCACAAAGCCTCATGCAGTCATAGGGGCAGGCTTGTAGAGTTTGTGATTAATTCATGATCCAATGCTGGATTATGGTTGTGCGTACCACATCTGCTCTGGGACAGTTAGCCTGAATACAGTGTGAGTGAGGGAGAGAGGACGACTAACTGCTGTAGCATCTGTGCTTTCTTTTGCTCTTTGCTGCTTTCTGCCACTATGAACTTCTTTCCTTTCTCATGTGCTACCCTGCCTCAGAGACAGCTGAGTTTAGACACAAGCCTCCACTTACTATGAGCTAAATAAGCCTTGCCTTCCTTCATTTTGGGTGTCCAGTATTTTGTCCCAGCAATGAGAGAAAGGTAACTGAGATATTTGTCTAACAGATCTTTAATTCATATTCTTTTTCTTTTTTGAGTTTGTTCAAGTACTCATATTTCTGTATATGAAGATTTAGCATATAGAGCAGCTATCATGTGAAGGGAATAAAGATCTTTTCCCAAACATGCAAGTATTAAAACTAACTTGAAATACATAAAGTGGTTAGTATTCCACAAAGCACAAAACCTAACAAAGTTCACATGTCCCATCTGACCACGAGTGAAAATGCAAAGCAGGTTTTAAAACCAATAGAACGTCCAATATTTACCATTTGCAATTGGGGGAACACCTAAATCCTTAATTAAAAAACACAAATGAAGTGAAAGCTTTTAAAATGGTACACACTGTTCACACCTGTATTTCAAGTTTGGAAATGCATATATGCAAGCAGCAGTCCAAAAGTATTCGTGAAGAATGCATAATCTTCGAAAATTAGGAAAACCCTCCTACCAATACATTTCTAAATACAAAACTGCCTACCATACTTGTTAAATTCTGTGTAGTGAGAGAAGTTCATTTTTGAAACAGATAAAATTCAGTCTTTAGGTGTGAATGGTATGACTGACCATCCCTCCCCTCCCCCTTTTCTAAATTTCTTAGTTGTTTGGGATCCTTAAGCATGCACAAAGCTTTGAACAAGAGGGTCTGCCAAGGAACTTGGCTTTTCCAGGTGTCCAGTTAGGCCAGAGTTCAAAGGCCTTCGGTCATCCACCTCCAAGGCAGAAGTGCTATACTCGCCTGCTGGGCCCATGTCCACTTCGCCCTTCCTTATCACAGCATCCAGGATGGCCGAGGTCTCCAACGCTGATCTCCAGCTGAGAGGTGATATCATTTGCGGGCTTCTGGAAGTGATGGTCCATCAAGGAGTCTCCAGCACGAGCCTCTTTGCTTTTTGATTTATGAAGCACAAATCCCTTCTTCCACTGTCCATCAGCACCTTGATTTGGTTTCCAGATATTAAATTCTACTTGCGCCTGGTCTTTGTTTTGGATCACCTTCCACTAATCCAAAGTCATCTCTTTTGGACTCTCTTCCTTAACCTCCTCAACTTTGTTCTCTTTATTTTCAGAGTCCACCACTGGGCGCTCTTCACCTTGGTGTCTCCTCAGTATCATTTGATCAATCCAAGGCAGTTAGTTTGTCTCTGACAGTTCAGTGGTGAGATCCGCTGGCTCCTCCTTTGTCCTCATGCTTCAGGTCACAGTAATGTGAAAAAGAAGATCTATAGCTTCCCGTATGCCTATCAAATTCATGCTTGCCATGAACATCAAACCCATCTACTCTGCTCCTGCCATGGCCATGGCCACCTTGTCCTCTTGCAAGGCCATCAAGTCCTCGAATAGGCCGGTCAATGATGGGTCTATCAACTAAAAATTCCCCTTCACCCTTTTCTTCAAGTGTTTTTTCACATTTTCTTTCATGAGGTGTTGCCAATTCAGTCTTCTATGGATTATATTCCCTTCCCCTTGTCTTCTGTGGATTATTTTCCCTTCTTCCAAAAGCTGTAGATTAGATCTTCTTCCAATGCTTCTTATTCTTCCTTCCTTCCTTCCTTCCCTCCTTCCTTCCTTAATTGCTTTCTTTCTTCCTTCCTTCCTTTCTTTCTTTCTTTCTTTCTTTCTTTCTTTCTTTCTTTCTTTCTTTCTTTCTTTCTTTCTTCTTTCTTTCATAATTTCATTGAGAACAAATAGCAATAGACAGTTTCAAAACCCATTGTTAGGATAGTTTCAATAATTAATACATTGCATACATACATTATCATAGTGGTTATTTATAGTATAAGATGCAGACATGATGTCCTGTTCACAAACACTGTTAGAACAAATCTTTCTATTCATTGAATTAAGAGAAAGTAGCAGTATATCTATCCTAACTATTTTGAATATACAGATACAAAATGATCCTTCACTTGTAGACCCTTTTTTGTTTCATGTTGACAGAGATGAGAATTCCATTGTTGTTTAAATATTGTAGGTGAATGAATTCAGTGAAGTGTTCCAATATTTCCTTTCTCCTCAGTGCCATGGGCAGCGCCACCTCTTTCTTGTCCGCCTCCCTACGCTGGACGGCAGTGGTTCTTATGTCCTTCTGGGCTCCTTGCGCAACCGCTTGCCCCGCGGTGGGGTTGGTCTGGCAAAGGTCTGAGCAGTGCTCTTGGCTCCAGGGCCCCCAACGCCACCCCAGCTCGCTTCTTTTTTCTTGTTCTCTGCTGCCTCCAGCACCTTGAAGGGGTCGGATTCATAGTTAAATAACTGGTTGAATCACTAGGTGATCACGCAGCAGAAGCCTTCTGGTGGGTGCCCAGGCGTGATAGGGGCTCAGCAGCGCGCGTTCTTCCACAGGTTGCTGCAGGCCGCACCAAGCCAAGAGTGCCTGCTTCAGCTCTTTTCCACAAGATGCCAATTAATATCCTTAATAATCATGTCTAGTCTATACATCATCTGATTCTTTTCTATTTACTACCAGATTGTTACTGATTACAGCATATTCACATATCTGCTATTGAAATTTTTATTTCTATGTGTAAGTAAGTTCTGTTTGATTCATAATGTTTCAATTTTGACTCTGGTATGCTTTCTATAACTCTGTATCTAACAATTTCAACTCAGTTGCCAAAACTGAGGGGAAGTTTCAAAAGTGTTATGTAAAAAATAAAATATTTTATTATGAAAAGCACAAAGTGAACAGCAGACATACAAATATGGATCCATATACATATGTAAATATATCTATCTATATCTATCTATATTTGTGTATATGTATACATATATGTTAAATAGTTTGAATTCTAAAAATATCTGTGAAAATGCTTTAGGCAATGTGATCTTTGAAATAGATATAGTAAGAGCCTCACAAACTCTCTTAAAAAAAAGAAAGTAAACAGAATAGGTGAAATGATAGGAAGGACAAAAACATTTAAAGTAGCAGAATGCTCCTAGAAAAACTGAAAAAAAAAAATCCAGAAAAATCTCCTGAGTATGTTTTTTTAAAGGTAGCCATTGGTCAGAGCCAGGACCTGCTCCCTGCACCAAGCTCAGCACAGCACACACCTTAGAGAGCCTTTCCACTTCACAGATCCCACATTTGTACATGAAGGCCATGAGGCTATCTTTGTTTTAATTCTTTCCAGTTCTGGGTGCAGGAGTTCTACTTCTGAAAGAACTTTTAGATCTATTGCATGTGGATGTAAAACTCCTGTCATCCACTCATCCTTTGTCAAGGGATTGATGGTCTACCTTCAACATGGCAGATATGTACAAAAAAATTAAGTGAAGTGAAAGACACATATCAAACTCAGTATGATGGCTCACTCATAGTTATCATCTAATTCAGGAGGCTAAGGACAGTTGAGCTTAGAATATTTAGAAAGACCCTCTTCAAATAAAGAACAACAACCAAACACACTCCCTAAAGACTGTTTATAGAAAACACATGTATATTCAATGTGGTTACTGATAGTTTAAGTGGGGATGAAGCATTTGCACTAAACTTAGGTAAGTTTGCACTGAACAATGAACATATTACAGCTCCACTCAAGATAACATTGGAATTGTAGCAGAAGATGTCCCATCCCACCAGCCCAAGCTGGCCTGGTAAGAATTCTGATTACAAGGGGCTGGAGAGATGGCTCAGTGGAATAAGCACTTCCCTGGCAAGCACAAGGGTCTGAGTTCAATCTCCAGTTCTGGAAGGAAAAAAAAAAAAAAAAAAAAAAAAAAAAAAAGGAATTCTGATTACAGTTCCTGTTGCCTTTGTTTCTGGCCACAGTGGTGCATAGCCAGTCATTGTCATGCACATTGTAAAAACCATTCCCCAGTTGACAAGCCATTCTGCTTCTGTTTCCTGCTTGTTTGTCTATATAAACCCTAGACCACCAAAGGTCAGGGCCTGACATTTTGGGAATGATCCTGATCAGTATCCATCCACATGAGTAAGTCTGCTCTTAAATCCTGGGTGGTGTTTCAATGATCTGCTTGCCATTGTACCTGGTGCATTGGCTGAGAAGACCAGCAGAGCTGATATCTGGTCCCTGGTTGGGGCCTTCACAGACAGAGCAAAGATCTTTCCAGATTCTGATGGGATGGCATGCCCTCAAGATTTCTCGAGTGCCCTTGGATATGTATAGGATGACTCGTGCTTCCTGCTTGAGTGGTTCACAGTGGACCCCAAAATGTGGAGGGCTACTCCCTTGGTGCAACAAGACACTGAAAAGCACTGTTTGTGGTGGGTGACTGGGCCTCAGCTGCACCTATGCGATGACAATAGCCATGTGGCACAACAGGGGGCTCATACCCTAATTTGCTAAGTTGCTCTTAAGTCCCCATAAGGGGTGCAACCATGTGGATATCTCTGTGTTCTTTCCCCGAGTTTACCCAGCCTCGGACTGTTGTGCCCTCATTCAAGGGTACATAATACATATGTAGGATGTTAGGGATGGAAATTAGTCAAAATCCATAGTCCTTGACTTAAGGAAAAAGAGCTTTTACAGAGTTCAGAATGAAACCAAACCACTCCCTGTGTCTCAAGAAGAAGAAAAAAAGAAAAGGGACAAATCTTCCTGAGAATTCTACTTTGGACCCTCGTCAGCTGCTACACTTGCTGGCAACACCCAAGCTTCACTTTACACTCCAGAGTTGCACACTTACAGCAAACTGAACTGAATCCAACCAGCCATTTCTTGTATTTGGCTCCACAGGACTGCCCTTCAGACCTTCTGCTCACCTGCCCTAGTCATTACAGGTGACTTTCCTGGTACATAATGGAATCAAACTCACTGCCTTCAAAAGTTTCTTTTGTCAAAAAATTACTAACCTTGAGCATCTGGGTCTCTTGCCTCTCACCCCTTCTTCAATGCACAAGCGTGCAGCCTGGGAAGACATCTCACCAAGCATCTCAATTCCTGTACACAATAGTCCCCATATTGCTTCTGGGAAGAGACCCCCTTATTCAAGTTAGAAGTGACCCTCTCCATTGTAGCAACCCAGGCAGCCTTCCTCTCACTTAACACTATATTTTCAACTCTGATTGTTTCCCAAGAGGAAGCTGATGCCTACATCAGCCTGAGACAGATAACCACAGTCCTGCAATTCTGAAATCTTTTCTCCCAGAGGTATGAGACACAGACTCATGTCTAAACCTGGCTATTAATCTTACTGCCTTACTGTGCCCCTGTTCCTGGAAGGTATCAAATAAAGCACAAATAGGCATCCAGCCACACATCAGCCTTGTAGTCTGGTCATTATCCCATTAGGCAAGATCTCTGTGCTCTCAACAATACAGCCGCCACCTTGAATTTTGTGGTTCCCAACCAGTGCATAATTTTTAGATCATTACTCAATTTTCACAAGAATTGGGAAACTCTCCCAGTTTTCAGGCAGGCTGTAGAAGCAGATCTAGCCAAGTCCCCATCACTTTTTGTCTGGTGCAGCCTGTATCTCTGTCACTTCCACCTCCATCATGGTCTCATCATGAGAAAGAAAAGAAAAGAGAAGAGAAGAGAAGAGAAGAGAAGAGAAGAGAAGAGAAGAGAAGAGAAGAGAAGAGAAGAGAAGAGAAGAAGAAAGAAAGAAAGAAAGAAAGAAAGAAAGAAAGAAAGAAAGAAAGAAAGAAAGAAAGAAAAAAGTTTCAAAACCCCCAAATGTTTATGGACCACCAACCTGCTAAAGTATATCTCTCCTGCTTGGGAAAAGAAGTGGAGTTCCCTCAGCTACCAATGATGCTGTGATTGGCCTTCACATACAGTACCCCTCCATATACATCAGTCTTCCTCCACCCACAGCCTGCTCATACACCAGACTGGACCTAAATCATTCCTTCTTCTGTCTTTGCTTGGCTCCTATCAGCTGGCTCTTCTTCAAAAAGACACCAGTTCTGGACCAGTACTTCAAAACTGTTCTGAACTCAATCTCCTACAGGTTTACTATCCCAGCTGACCTCACTAGTTTCCTAGCACAGAACATCACCGCACTTCTGATGAATGATATCCAGATTCCTGCTGAAAAGCTCTGGTGTAATGTCTAGCAGAAGTTTGTTTCAAGAGGGAAACCTCACAAATTTCTAAGATCTACTGGATTTATAAATCTGCATCCTTGAGTTCACAAAAGCAATAATGAATAAAGTTTACTTAAACTACTATCTTCTGAGAGCACCTAGTGGACCACCGTGGTTAATACTTGGATCCAGTCACTAGAGGCTACCTCCTCTCTCTTTCACATTCTACTCATCACTGCCCTTCTGATTAAGAAAGCTATCAATCTCACCTTAGGTTAAGACATAAATCTCCAGGTGCCACATGCTGTTGGATCTAAAAATGTACCCCCTGAAAAATATTGAGTGTCACCCTACTTCTAGATGGAAGTAGGTCTGTTAGGAATGACCTCTGACAGGCTTGTTATGCTGTGCTCACCGTGGATAAAACTATTTTAGCCAAAACTCTCCTTTGGCTCGATCTCATTGAAAATTGTTTCCTGATGCTATTTAGAAATCTACCACTAATGATGGTGATGCCAAACTTGCACTCGAAATAATCTGGATTAGAGGCCTATGTCCCATCTGGGTTCTGATTGGCTAAAATATCTACTCCAGAAATTAGACATGCCATGCCCTATATGATGCAAGCTCTCGCCACTGTGCTGGCACTGATAGCCCTTTAGGCAGCTCTGGCTTTTGTGTCTGTGTCACCTTCCTCAACACACCATTCCCTGTGCACACTGAGAAGGAAACAGAAGTTTATAAAGCTTTGCTGTCATCTCTGATATGGTCTACTGATAATCATTGGCAATGACAATGGGCCTACATTTGTAGCATTGATAGATAAATAAAAACTACATATAGCATATAGGCCACGAGTGGTACAAGTTTGAAAAGATAGTCTGCAAAAACAGCTAGCATCTAGCTCCACAAAATTCTGGCTAAAGATCAGCTCTACTTGTAGACATTCTTGCACAGGCTTATAATTCAGGTGCATAGTAATACCTCTACAAGGTTCAGAGGTCCAGCTTTAGAGTCACCATTCCTGAGTGAAGCAGCCCATCCAGATGATTGCTGATGAACTTACCTGGGCAGCTCCTCCAGGGCTCATAATAAAGTGCTGACACTCAAAGTCCTGATCTGGTCACTCTGGATGCTGACCAATGCATGCATGGCTAAACCCCTAGAACACTACTCACAGGATTGCTCCACAGTTCAGTGCATTATTCTTTGCAATGACTGTTTTTTTCAAGCTATTTATCCCAGTCTTTGCTTCTTGGTCCCCTTCTGGCTGTGATTTTTGCCTTACACACTATGGATGACTACCCCAAGAAAATAGAACAGTCTAACATTTGAGCAAGTGCTGATGATTGTCCAAGGCACGTTGGACACTCTCCTAGATCAGGTTAACTCCCTCACTAACTGGCTAGAGTAATGTTCCAGAACAGACAGGCCTAAATCATATCCCTTCCTAACAGAAATTTAGGAGAAAAATTCTGTAATAAAACAATCTTGAGGCTAGGGATTTAGCTTAGTGGTGCAGCACCTGATGTTACTCTTTCTAAATGGGCCTCAACTCAAAAGATCACATGTGTTATGCCCAGCAAATATTTTCTGGGGAAACTAAAATAAACTCAGAGGAGGGAAAAATGAAGCAGAATATCCCCCCTCGGCCAATATATTTCAGTTTGTTAATTGCCCAGGAAATAGTTCTGGTTACAAATCATTTCTTTTGTTTCTAGTCATTACAATGCATATTGTAAGGACCAATCCATGATGGATAAGCCATCTTCATCTACACTTTTTGCTTGATCATTCCATATAAGCCCTACACCACTAGAATTCAGGTGCTAATACATTTGGAATAATCCTGATTAGTGCCTGTGCACATAAATAAATCTACCTCCAAATCCTGGATGTCATTTCAAGTGTTTTGCCAGCTGTTGCAAAACAAGATGGCAGTGTGAAATTACTCAAAGAGTAGCATCTTGGCTACTTTTCTCTCATTCCTGCGACAAAGTACTGAAAGTCAAAAGTCAAGAAAGGGTTTATTGAGCTCATGGTTTATGAAGGTTTCGATCCATACTTGGCTGGCTCCAAGGAAGAGTAACACATGGCAGAAGGCAAGCTAAGGTCCCTAGTTCAAATCTGGGTAGAGAAAGGAAGAAGAAGTATGAGAAGGAGAAAGAGGAGATGGTGGCAACAGTTCATGGTGGCAGAAAATAGCAAAAGAAGCAAGGATAAAAGAGAGGAACAAAAGAAAGGCTCTTTCCTCCCTTGAGTTATACTGAGGCTATCTGTCCCAAGGAAGCTACAGCACTCACACTCATAATCCCAGCCTTGGACCATGAATCAGTTACAAACTCTAGAAGCCCACCCCATGACTGCATAAGGCTTTGGGGGGTACATCTAGACACAAACCATACCAAGAAGACCTCAGGTGTCAGGGTAATACCCTCTGCATGTGGAGAATGAAGCTACCCATTGTTAGAATCTAGGAGGACTCATACACAGTAACAAATAATAGAATGTCAGGATCCTAGAATAAAAGAGATTGGAAAATAGGAGATGTAAATGTGGATGTAAGAGTAATAGTGATCACAAAACATAAAAATGTTTGTGTTGCATCTAAATGCAGCCAAGAATTCAGCCACCTTTGAAGAGCTGATAGGTGGACAATTAGTTCATAGCATGAGCCTTTGTCATAGCCACACTGCAGAACAGCCATCATCAGGTACATGATGCAAAAGTAGCCAGAGAGACAGAGCCATAAGTTGTATATAAACCAAGTCTGCTTCTTGGTTAATTAATATATTAAAATATCCATTCTTATAGAAAACATATGAGCAGTGAATGTCTAATATAAGATTGGCTACTGGAGATGTAGATCAGTGGCACCTGCGCCTGCCTGGCAGATGTAAGGTCCTGAGTTTGATTCTCAGTGAAGAAGGAGGAGGAGGACAGAGAGGAGGACAAGGAAAAGGACAAGGAGGACAAGGAGGAGGAGAAGAAGAAGAGGAAGAGGAAGAAGAATAAGAAGAATGAGGAGGAGAAAGATGAGGAGGATGAGGAGGAGGAGGAGGGTGAGGAAGAGGATGAGGATGAGGACAAGGAAGAGGAGGAGGAGGAGCAGGAGGAGGAGGGGAAGATGAAGAAAAAGAGTAAGAGAAGAAAGAAGAGTAAGAGGAAAAAGAGGAAGAGGAAGAAGAAGGAGGGGGAAGGCTTAATATAACAGTGTGTCAGGGCCGTTGAGATTGCTCAGAAGAGTAGTCACCTGCTTAGACAAGTGCAGGGACTGAGGTTCAATCCTTTGCACTACATGCTGTGCCGGCCTTGATCCCAGGCATACTGAGCCAGCAATTGAGTTAGGGCATGATGGTGCATGCCTGTAATCCAGCACTGGGAAGCTTAAAAACTGAAGGATCACTATGAGTCTGAGCTGCATAGTGAGACCCTGCACAAAATACAGTTTATTTTAACTATAATTTTTGTTTATTCCTGACTTTACCTCTAACATATCTATTGACCACAAGAGCACCCTCTGCTGAAGAATTACAGAGCATTTGGTCTACCACACAGCACCTATGTATTAGTTAAAAGCACTCATTTTACATTAAAGCCAATTTTATCAAGTGGTCAGGACCATGGTGTTAATCAAACAAAAAGAATGATGCATCAGGATGTTGAGTCTATCAGATAAGAAGAAAGTGAAGATGTTCAACATTCTTCAGAATGCTGTGTACAAACTCCTACTTTTTCCAGTTACTTTATATGTAAGTCCAGTAATCAAGGGAAAAAGAAGCCAAACAAGTCCCACTTACTATCATTTCCTGACTCACTGGGGGTATTTGTCTGACCATTATCACCACTCAGTGCCCATTTCTCAGCGGAGTGACATTTCCAGTAAGACAGAGACGGTGTCTCCCTGAATTCTAGACTATAGTTACTGTCATGCCATTTTGTGTGAGTCAGCAGACAAAACAGTGAGTCATCATCCTTTGGAAGTTAATTAATTCTAGCCAACAGAAGAACAGGGGACAAGTACCTTGCTTAGTCATTGCTCAGTTGGTGACTAATGAACAAGCACAGCATGCATGGCTTTAGAGGGTATTACAAATGGGGAAATGAAACTCTTGCAGATCAATCTCAATTATACCCCTGGGGAGCCATCTTGAACAGAGTAGATGCTGCTGGCTAAAGGGAAGTGGCAATTTAGATCGATGCAGAAGGGGTGTACCATGATATCTTCAGGACAGTTTCTGGGAGTGGATTTATTTGTTGCATTGGTATTTGATTTATAGGTTAAAAAAACTTTTAAATAAAACTCTCTGAGCTCATACTAAGCTACTGGATTTACAAAGACTCTTCCAATTTAGGACAAAAATATGAATTGCTACTCTTCTCAAAGTGTTATCATCAGGGGATTTTGCACTTTTTAGATTGTGTATTTTTAGAGTACAAAATGTTATAAAAAACAGAAATGATACAGAAGTTTATTTAAAAAAGTAACAGAAACTTGACTACAGTTGCTGTATTGCATAATGTTATCTTCAAAGTAGCTCTTTAGGTTACCAGATAAAAATCTGCAAAATAATTTGAAAAACATTATGAGAAATTAAAAAGAAGATAATAATTAAATGTCAACTTCTTTCAGTGGACCAGGAGAAAGCAGTACAATTATCCAAACTATCCTGCATATATACATGAATATATCCTTTTCCCTTCTTTATTTTGTCTTTTTTAATCATTCTTTACCTCTCAACATCGCATTTAGACTAGCACATTTACCAATCCAGTAATGCATATCACTTCTTCAAATGCCTTCGAATAAGTGCTTCAAGCTTTGGGAGACATCTAGGTATAAACCAGAATACATATTAAAACTAAAAACCATAAATCCACAAATATTCTATATTATTAATTGCATAAATAAGTTGTAGAGTTTTTGATAAAAATTAAACTTATTATATACTTGCATTAAACCCAATAGTTTGAATAGTAGTAATATGAGATCAAGGAGAAATATGGCTGTTTACTCAAAAAGCATGATGAATGTCACAACTGTGCACACATTTATGCAAGCAAATAAACAGTTCAAAGCTTGAAAGGGAATTTTGTAATAAGATTTCATTTCTTTTTATATTCACGGTATCTTTAACATAAAATCAACTTTAAGATATAATGCTGATATATATCGTAATAGTGCCATAGGCACTATTCTTGCTGTCTAACCAGTAATCCACTTGCCATGACCAAGGTATTTAAGGAACATCTTGATCTCTTTCACAGTGTACTAATTGGTATTCAGACCTTTTAGCAGAAAAAAAAGATAAACTCTAAAGCTAAATAGATTTGAATTTTACTTTACTGTCCTTGAGTAAGGCAAGCATACATTCTCGGGTTCTTAGTCATCTATCCGGTAATGGAAAAGTCCATTTCAGACAGCGAGAAGAGAAATGATTGTAAAGCTCCTGACATGCAGTATATGCTTAATAGCACTACCATTTGTCTTCACTATGCTTGTAGACCAAGTCATAAACAGTAATGTAGACAAGACTTTTATAGTAGATTACAAGTGCCTTTCTTCAATAAAGCAATACTAAAAAATGCCCATCCCTTATCTTTAGACACTCAAAAAGACATGAAAAAAAACAGTAAACTAAATGTGTTAACACATGGAACATTAATATTTTTATCATAAATCATTTGTGGTTATGTTTCAAAGAGGAAAATAATATTGAAGATTATTTGTCTTTTTCTTTTTTTTTTTTTTTTTTTTGTTTTTGCAGAACCAGGGATCAAACTCATGCCCTTGCGCTTGCCAGGGAAGTGCTTATTCAACTGAGTCATCTCCTTGGACCCTTATTTGTCATGTTTAAAAGGAATTTTAGAGTAAAATATATGTTAGTTCAGGCAATGTCTTCAAGTTTTGTTACTGTCAGCTAAAAATACAACTGGTGGCACTTAAATTCTGAGATTTACTTTCTTTTCTTAGGACAATAGAAAAAGTTGGCTAAAAATTTCAAATACTAGCTGATGAGATAAATGGTAAATATGTACCAACACAAGAACTTTATATGGTATGTAAGTCTTGGTCTACCTAGGTCTTAACCATCCAGCAGAAAAGTATAAAAATGAAGTATACATCGTGAGCCCTTAATATTAAGCTGAGCTGTAAATGGATATGGTCGACAATTTCTTTGAATAACTCACTATGGTTGTAGAATGCTGGACTGTGTTGGATTGTGGTGTCAAGTTCAAGCACCTAAGTTAGTTGAATGTCAATGGAGTGCCCACTTTTGACAGGTGTAGACACAGGAAGGGTTGTAGAAAGAAAAAATCATGATGTGTGTGTATAGACAGTACAGTTGGGATAGATAACGCTGTGCTTCTACATAATTCTATGAGAGTCAAGATCTGCACTAATGGTGGTTGGACAGGATATTATGTCGGCTTTTAGTACTATGGTCATCCACTAGGTAAATAATTATTGAATTTTTGATATAATTCAGTTATAAAAAAATAAGATAAGTAAGCAACTACACTGTTAATTCACTGATAAGAGATATCTGCTAAAATAATATCTGTAAATATAATATCATGTATGCACCTTGCACAATACCAAAACATTTTGAAAACAGTTTGCAATGTATTAATTCATCGAATGTGTATGGTTAAGGTGTCTTGAAACCGTCTGATTGACATTTGTATTTTAATAAAATAAAAATAAATGAAAAAAAAAGAAATGGTAAATATGTCCCAGTTAAGTTATGTATACCATACTCTTTCTTATTTAAGCAAAATAAGTGTTTAATTTTGTGTATATATATTTCTATGTATAATACAGTTAAAATGAGCCAAGGCTGGGTAAAATACACTAGAGGATTATTGAAACCACTGGCTCATGAACATGAGCATATGTTCTGTACTATCTCTTAGGAAAATGTTTTCAAATATTCTTATTTTACTTGTATGTAATCTGTTTTTGGAAAAATAGTGCTATTCCATGCGTTATTTGGCTGTAGTTTGGTTGTTTATGATCAGCAAGTGAATCTTGAGACTTACAGCAAAAGTCTCAAGTACAAAGCATTTATTTTCCTGTGTGATGGCACCAGATAACTTTTATACTTCAAAGGTAGAATTACATAGAAAATAGTATCATTCTATAATTTATTGAAAATATTTAAATGCACAATATAGCAAGCAATGACAACACATAAACACACTGAGTTCACTTTTGGCTAGAAGTATCATAAAGCGTTTATCACCTAAATGTCAAAATGCACAAGTACATAATCTTTAGTTGTACACTTTAATATTAATAAAGTAGTTGTGCTTATCATTTGTCTAATTAGATTGTTAGTTACCAGATGACTTACTAGTATTATTTTAAATGTACCATGTCAGCTTTTATGCAGTTGTATATGTAATAGAATTTCAATATTAAAATCAGATATAAGGTCATTGAATTCTAGCAATGATTTAGAAATTCAGCACTGTATGGAAATCACAGAACAATGTGTCCTTATAAACATGCATTTATAAATAGGAATTGATATATTCAGTGAAAGTATTATCCAAAATCTTCACTTCCTATTTATGCATAAGAGCAATGTGAATATAATGTATTATGACCAACTTTTCAAAATTTAATGTTGTTGAAACTTGTATGTATGGCAGAGAGAAAAGACAAAGATTTTTTTTAAAACTTGAGGAAACTTTAAAAGATGACCAGATAGGTTTCTGTAATGTTAGTCAAATAATATGTTTATAACTGGAGAGTCTACCTGTAAGCAAAAACTAATATTTTATACTTACAAAAGTCTCCTTATAAGTATTTTAAAGAGAATGCAGAATAGTAAAAAAGCATTAGAAATAATAGTTTTGCCCAACATGATATTAGGAAATTAACAACGGTTATTGTATCGCATAATATTGTCTTCAAATTAGTTGTTTAGAGCACCAGATATGAGCATGCAAAATAGTAAAAAAAAAAAAAAGTTTTGACACATTTAAAGGAAAGAATAATTGAGTCTTCTAAATATTCCAAAATATTTTGATAAGCTAGCTCAATTTTATCGAGATATATCAATTTAACTTGAACAGAATTGAAATGTATTCATATTGTGTGCATACAAATGCACATGAGTCTGTGTGAAACTTCATTCTAAAGACCATGTACTGTAATTGTAAAAATAATAAATAATGTGATTTGGCTTATGATAACAGCAAAACAGACATTTCATTACATAAAAGGAAATCATCAATTTATTGTGGTTTGTGCTAAAAAGGATCAACAGATCTAATCTTCTAATGATCCATACACTTACTATGTGTATAGTATTAGTCTGATTAAAGACAAATACGTTTTTCTCAACATGAATAAAGTCACATAGTAAAAATTAAAATTTAATAAACTATATTTGATACTTATTTTACTTAAACAAACTTTAGAAGAATGGAATTTAACTTATTAACATATATAAGATTCAAAGAGGTTGATTTAATCAAGATCATCTCTTGAAAGACTTATTTATTATTCAAGGGCAGGGAAATGAGCAGAAGGGCATGGATTTTTCATGGCTGTCTGCCCAGAGTGCTTAGGGTCATCTGTCACTAGTCTGTGACTACTTAGGAAATTATCTGTTAACTCCCATTACTTCTGTTCAGTACCTTTAGTGGAAGCATAAAGACAGAAACAGATGAAAAAATATGCATTATTAACCCCCATAAGTTTGCATGAAGTACAAAAGATTTGCCTCCTGCTCCTTGTTTGCTAAAATGTATATTTAGATGTCTTCAGAAGTATTTTTAAATGTCAATATTTTATTTTCTAATTTTTCCCTTATGTGTAACTACTATCAGTTGTGATAGTCAGATGGTGTCAGAAATTTTTCTTCAAAATTCTTTGATTTAAAATAAATTTAATTATTATATACAGTTGTAGTTGTAAAAATAATTGGAATTCTAGTCAAAGAGCATAATTTTATTATTGATGAATTCCAATTCTCAACTGTTTCATGAGTGAATTTCCATAATACATTTATCTGAATCAAAAACAATGAAACTAACATAAGCCTAACCATCTCTAGACTCACATTTGTGCTTCATAATATTCTACTCACATCAACACTTAGGTACTTACTTCAACTATTCATTATATTTTGTGTATTTTGCCATATATGGTTTCCTCAAAAAAACTTATTTGATAGTAAAGCAAATTTTGTAATCTTATATTCTGTGTTATTGTCTACATGTTAGTTTTCTGCCTGAATTCTGTGTGTTAATCATGACAAAATATGTAGTATATTAGTAAAGTCCTTTCTACGAAATGCCAAGGTTGCTGAAAGAGGAAAGACATTGGGTACTGTATGTTGTCATAGGTTCCTCCGTCTTAGGCACTTTTCTGTACTCTCTTTCATAATCTCCATGATCTATCTTTGTTTTACTACATGCTTTTTCTATTATGTTTCTGCTTTA
The DNA here is from genome assembly GCA_004027165.1 of Ctenomys sociabilis. NCBI lineage: Eukaryota > Metazoa > Chordata > Mammalia > Rodentia > Ctenomyidae > Ctenomys > Ctenomys sociabilis. The sequence continues at coordinate 38,707 of PVKA01002916.1, read as the reverse complement.
CATCATAGTTAGAAAAGATACACTGAAATTGTGAGCCAAACTAAACCTCTTCCTCTTGGACAGGGTGCCTGATATGAGTACTATGTCTGTCTAGGTAAAGATAACTAGTGAAAGAACTGGACCACAGAAGTGGAGTCGTTGTTGCAATCAGCTGATCACATTGTTTAGAAACCTACAGAAATGTCTTGCAAAAGGAATTCAGAACACTTAAGAATACACAGTAAAGTCCTGGAATATTATAAGTAGAGTTTGATGAGTGATTCTGATTAGAATTTTGAAAGTCATAATGCTGCTATGAAGGAAGAAAATCAAGACAGTCTCTTAAGTTTCCATGTAGGAGCAAAGACTATGGGAAATGACCAGAGACCATGCGTGCCACACAGGGCAAAACATTTGTCCACATTTTGCAGGTGTTTGGAGTTTTCTTTTCTCTAGGCTATGTTTTATCAGATCATATATATTATTTTGATTTTCCTTTTTAAAAATTCATTTTCTTCTCTTTTCTTTTAATTAATTTTATTGACAAAGAAATAGCAATGAAACAGTTTAAAACAGGTTAGTAGGACAGTTACAATAATAGTTAAAACATTGCATATTGTCTTCTTAGTAGTTATTCATAGTATAAGATGCAGACATTTTATCTTCTCTACACACTGTTAGTACAAATCTTTCTTCTCAATGATCTAAGAGAAGGTAGCTGTATATCTATCCTATTTCATATATACAGATACATTATTTTTCAGTACAAAATGGCCCTTCATTTATATCCCCCTTTTTGGTTTAGTCTTGTCAAAGATGTGTATTCCATTGCCATTTAAATATAGTAGGTGTGTGAATTCAGCAAAATAATCCAATATAGTCCAGCAGTCTGTAATAGTAGTGGGTTATCCACAGAAATGGCAATGTCACAAGTTGTTGAGGCTTTTGTGGATCAGCATATTAATATGGCTGGATCAGCATATTAATATGTCTTTACCTTTTATACCTCATGTTTATACTTTTCTGCTAGATGGATTGATTTTCTCTAATATATTTAAGAGCAAAGAAAGATAAATGCATGTATTGATGTATCAAATCTTATAATCTTTATTTCAGAGCTATTATTCATCTTCTAGTATTTCCTGTTTTAAAAACTTTTATGTCCCCTGCCGAGCATGGTGGTGCATGCCTGTAATCCCAGCACTCGGGAGGCTGAGGCAGGAGGATTGTTGTGAGTTCGAGACCAGCCTGAGCTACAAAGTGAGCTTAAGGCCAGCCTGAACTGCATAGTGAGACCCTGTCTCAAAAGACAAAAAAAAAAAAAATAAATAAAAAAAAAACCCACAAACTTTTCTGTTATTACAACTCCTCCTATCTCAGAAACACCAATGAGTACTAGAGGGCTCTAGACAAATTCTAAAACTGTTTCAAGCTTCCTAGTAGCTGTTTCCTTCCATGAAGCAGATAACAGTAAAGTCAGAAAATCATACAAATCTGTGTTAAAAAAAACAGAGTGAATACATTTATTTCTAGCTGAGCAAATATTAGATAGAAAACAATAAAGTAATGATTACAACACAGAAAATTCATAGGCTCTACAATGGCCTAATATAACCATGTAGCTTTACCTATACCTTAAACAGTGGCATTGTCATCAGTGGTATTGATCATTGAAAGTAGTACAAAACCTGAGAAATGTACCTTGTAAATCCAAAGTCCAGCAAACATCATGCTCAATAGTATGGTATGCTATTTTATTTTAACAAGTTCTCTAATCTCCCAATGGTAAGATATAACAATATAACAAAATGTGGAATAATGAAGTCAAACTACATACTAAACATTGAAAGAAATATCCCAGATAGTTAAATATTTAAACTAGGTCATCCTTGCTGTGGATGCATTAAATACAAAACTATGTAATAATCAGTCCTCTTTTGTGCAACTTTGTCTAGGTCCATAGTAATTCTTTGATAAAGGACAGACCTATCTTTCAATTAATAAGTTTGTATAATCTCATGTGAAATTAGACCATATGAAGTTTGTAAACACACAAATATACGCACACACACACACATATATCTATCTATCTATCTATCTATCTATCTATATCTATATATATATATATATATATATACATGCATACATATATATTCAACGCTCAAATGCAGTTCATTAGTTTGTTTTGTTTTTTGTTTTGTTTTGGTGGAACTGGGGATTGAATTTAGAACTTTATGCTTGCCAGGGAAGCACTTATTCCACTGACCATCTCCCCAGCCCCCAATTCATTAGTTTTGGCAATAGCACAGATATTTTGATTAAAAAATACATAGCCATAGTGACACTTCAGGAAAATCAGACCACATACAGCAGTGCTGAGAGCACCTGACATCACTTAGGAGGTTCCATTTCAGCCTCAGTACATGTGTTAGAATCTATTCGATTAAAGTGTTAAGAATTCCAACAAGGGGCTGGGAGATGGCTCAGTAGAGTAAGTACTTCCTTAGCAAGCGCAAGTGCCTGAGTTCAACCCCCAGGAACCAAGGTTTGATTTCAGTTCCCCATGCCATCCCGGTCCCGCCTCTGGGTGTGCTGTCACTGACCATGTCCTGGACTGGTGGTGCGTACTTGTAATTCCAGTACTGGAGAGGATGAAAACAGGAAGATCACCATGAGTCCAAGCTGTGCAGCAAGACCCTGTGCAAAATACATGAAATTTTTAAAAAGTTATTAAATATTATTCTTTTTTATTATTCACTAACTTAAGATTACCAAGGAAAGGCAAAAGAATACACATTTTAGTGTTCTAATTAAAGCTTATATTTTATTTATGTCATTATTATTATTGTTTTTCATTAAAATATTTTCTGAAATTCACTAAAAGTTCTCCCACGTGTAATAGCATGATTATCAAAATTTAAACATAAAAATGATTTGTTCATTCAGGTTCAAAGATATAAAGGCAATTAAAGCATCACTATGCATGATACTAGTTTCTTAAGTTGCTTACACTGCAGTGCATTTAACTAGGAAGGTCCATGGTGTGGTAAATTTCCAAAGTAATAATCTGAAGCCAGAAGATGGCTCCCATTCCAGAATGATTATTATTATTTTTTTTACTAACATAAAAGCTTTCAGAAAAAGGTTGTTTATGACTGTTAATGCATGAAATAGTCAGTGCTGCCTACAATGTAAAAAAGACCATTGTCACCTGAAAGAATAGAAGTGCACTCCAACAGTAAGAAAAACTAAGAATGTCTTTTTTCAGTGCCTGGAATCTAATCTATTCCTTGGGTCGCTTGATCCTTCTGATAGTGACAACTTCTGCTCATCCAAATAAATTCGCAAGAATAAATTCTATTCTCTCATTTTCTCAATTTTAATTTTTTATCTGATATTTTATACCAGTGACAAAAGATAAGTTCCCTTGGCTATCCCAAATAATTGCCCACCTCTGTCCTGATTTGGAGAGCCTCTTAGATACCAACAGATACTTCAGCAGACAATCTTCAAAAGTCTTCCACGGACCTCCACAGCAGCTAGACACTTCTGAGTAACTGTTTAAATAGGTCTTGATTTTCTTATGCTCAGACTTCCACGAGCTCAGACAGGGAGATAGCACCACAACTGACACATCGGATCTGATCAATACACGGTAGATTTAAAGAAGCGGGAAGACAAGACCTGGATAACATTATTTCCAATTGACTTTATTTCTATTCATTCTAATGGCTTTTTGAAACTAGCACAAGAGTCAGAGCACTCTTTCTGTGGCTGTGGTCCCCGAGAGCCTCAGTGAAGCACAGAAGAGAAAACTCATACACTTTCAAAACTGTTAAGAGATTTTAATGATGTGGTCTTTACAGTGTCAAGACTGTAGCAAATTAAGCCCCAGCCAATGTCAATGCAATGTAGAAAACTATCATTAAAATTCTTTACGTTTAACCTTAACTGTCATATAAAATCTTTTGCAGTGAACTTGTTCTGTCTTCCCTTCTGTTACTATAACAACCAATATTTTATAATGAGATATTAGCAGCCTAAACAGAAAAAAGATATGAAGAAATCTTATGTATGAAATGTTTTCCTTGAGTCCTTCTGGAGAGACAAGAAATGTATAGAACAAAACAATATGAAACCCACCTATCAAAGAAAATAAAAAGCTTTTACAATAAAAAAGTTAGGATTAACTTGAGATACACACACACACACACACACACATATATATATAAAACATTATTATATATATATAACATTATTTTTTCATATATAACATTATTTTTACATATATATATAAAAAACATTATTTTTTCATATTTAATATGATGGTACTTTTTATTAGAGAAAAATGGCATGTAGAAGAAAAATACATTTGTCAAAAGAACACAGGCAATGAACAACATAGAGCAAAAGAAACAGAAATTTCTTTACTGAAGATGATGTTTAAAGCATAAAATATGATTTATTTATCCCTTCAACATTTACCATTTATTATGTACCAGTGCTTCACTAGCCAATTGCAATATGGTAGTGAATAAGAGGAATTTTGCAACCAAATGACACTAAACTATTGCTCACAACTGCCTCACTAATGCCTGTATGCATAACCATTCTTGCAGAAACACAAACCACAGGAAGTGATCTGAAGTGCTTGGGATTTTTTTTTGTGTGTGTGTGTGTGCTGGAGATTGAAATAAGTAAGAAGAATGTCACATTCATCATATTGGATCAGCAAGATACACAACGATTCTGAGGAGAAAGTTGTAAAGTGACTCAGAAGGAAGCGTTTGTGTATAATAATATTTTTAAAAATACAGAGTGAATTTTTGAACACAGTTTCAGCTAGAAGGAATCTGTGAGCTGGGGAATTTGGAGTGATTACTGATATGCCTGAGAACACACTTGGCTAATGTTTAAACAAAAACTTTCAGGATTTGATAAAATTCTATTTGAAATACTATTCTATGTTGTTTCTACTGCTTCAATTCTTTAGAAAACAATGTTCTTTACTAGTATAGTCTTCTAAAAAAATGTAGAGTTCTAAAATGCGCCAACATGAATAATGAAATAAGTTGTAATAATATAACTCAGAGAATAGCTGTAAAATTGGTTATTTCTTAATTAGAAAGAAAAAGTTAGTCATTATCTTTATAGAAATAACTCATATGATTTTCTTCATGAATGGATTGTATAAAAGATGAACTGTTGAATTCAAGAATTGACCAGAAGGATGGATGATCTGACTCCGTAGTGGAGTTCATAAAATTTTGATCACAACACTAATTGATGGCCAAAGCCTTTTTATTATAAGGTTTTCAAATAACTGTGTTTTCTTTTTTTAAAATATAATCATTTTTAATGATTAATTAATATATTTGCCCTATTGAATTGTTCTGACAAATGATTTTTCTGTTTTTTTAGATAATATGACAATAAATAAAATATCTGGGTCATTATTCTTAACATTAGATTTTTGATCTAGCTATTTGTGATATTAAGGTCCTATACCCCTTTCTAAAATTAGAAGATAACTTTTCCTTTTTAATTATAAAAAGTTAACACCATTAAAATTTATGAAATATATTTTATTCCAAACTTTCATGTTTTTTTGTGTTTACAAATTATGTATTTTTGAAAACAATATATGACATACTTATTTTTACCATGTATTATGTTTGTATTGGAAATGCCAAAGTTTGAAAAGATAGTTGTTCAGTTTGTGATGTCAAAAAAAAAAGATATGCTTTTTGTCTTTATAAATTATTTTCTATTATTATGTTTTCTACAGATTATTCTTGTTAGCCACATGATAAAAATTAAGAACAATGAAACACTTTTTCCCCCTGCTTTACCTAGGATTGAACTCAGCATGTTGACTTGCCAGGCAGGTACTTCAGCCACTGAGCTATCTCCCCTGCCCTAACATTTATTACACGGGCCCAGGAGATGGCTCAGTGGAATAAGCGCTTCCCTGGCAAGCACAAGAGCCTGAGTTCAATCCTCAATTCTGCCAAAAAATACCCTAAATTATTACACAGTGAGAACTGTTCAAAAGGTTAGAATATTTTTAGTAATGCTAATAAGGAACGGTATCTATATGTTGCTATTCTCCATACATATAGTTGATTTTATTTGTCATTTTAAGGAAGTAAGTCACAAAAAGAATTAATAAGAATACATATGTTTCCCATTTACAAAACCTGAAATAAGTATTCAAAACCATGTTTCGTGACATTAGATTCTAAAAAGCAATATTCCTTTCATATATTGTATGTATTTATTACCATTCATCTAACCAGTTGTCTATTTGTCTATATTTTGTTTGCTTCAAAAAATGTGTAGTATTCATATTAAAATAAACATTCTGATAAAATGTTTTTATACACTGTGCCACTTTGATGATGTAGTTGTGTAAGACAAATTTCTATTTTTGCAAAACAACTTTTCTTTTTTCCAAACAGCCATTCATAAAAGCTGTATAAATATACCTTCCTCTTAATCACACTTGAGAGGTGTCATTTCCCATCTACAGTAATGTACATTTTTCTCTCCTTAATTACCTTTTTAATTGTATTTGGTGATTATGCAGCTTGGACTCACAGAGATCCTCCTGTTTTCAGCTTCCTCAGCACTGGGACTTAGGCCTGGGCCACTACAGCCAGTCTCAGCGGCTGGGTCAGCGCACCTGGGGGCGGGGCCCGCGATTGAACCCCATTCCCTGCACGAGCCTAAGCAGGTGCTGAGTTGGCTAAGCGATCTGACCGCCCTTTAATTGCTTTTCTTTTTTCTTTTCTTTTATTTTTTTTTTTTTTCTGTATTTTAGGGAAGGGTCTACAGGGTGAACAGAGTCTCACTACTAGATAGGGCTCAGTGATTCTCCTGTTTACGGCCTCCCAAGTGCACGCCACCGCGCCCAGTCTCATTTGCCATCTCAGCATACCCTGGGGCCTGGGCTGGCATGCTGTGCCTGCTTGCAGTGCTTTAGCCTTAACTACTTTTCAACTTACGCTTTTTTCCAAGTGTATGGCAAATCCCTTTTCAATAGATCACACATTATAGCCGGGCGTGGTGGCGCATGCCTGTAATCCCAGCACTAGGGAGGCTGAGGCAGGAGGATTGTTGTGAGTTCGAGACCAGCCTGAGCTACAAAGTGAGCTTAAGGCCAGCCTGAACTGCACAGTGAGACCCTGTCTCAAAAAAAAGACAAAAAAAATAGATCACACATCATAACAACCTTGTGCCCATTCTTTTCTCATGTAGGGGGACAATGCATGACTGTAAATAGCATTTTTTAAAATGTTGAGTTGCTTAGAGGATGGAAAGGAACACAAAAACAGATGATTTGTGAGTTAGGGAAAGAATTTTATATTTTCTCTTTGTGGTAGAGTTAAGGATAGAACAGAAGAAGGACAGATGACTTCACTGTGAAGGTATAAGAAGATGTCACAAGAGAGCAATTTAAAACTTTTGTTTACCTACCTTAAGTACTTTCTTAGTTTAGAAAGAATAAAATATTAGAAATAGTAATAATCATTTTAACTTAGCAAGAAAAAATGCCAACACTTATTAAGAATAGAAATCATTAATGTAAGAGCTAAAGAATATGGTTGTATAACAGAATAATTTTATTATTTCTTTTGTATTTACTGTTGCTTATATTCTCACTAATACTGCCATTTAACATTTAAAAATGCTTCAGGGTTTGTTAGCATTAACTCTACACATACGAAAGTGAGCCATCTACTCTAACACATTTAAGGGTGTCACCAAATGCCAGCTAGCTTGAACTGCAGCTCACTTTCAGCCAGAGTAGTTTGAAGCTGAGTGTATATTTATCTACTTGTGGAGGGAAATAACTACTCTTTTGTCTCTCTTACAGATTTGCTGACTTTGTGAATCATTTCTTTATTTAAGTCAGTTCTTTCCCCGAGAACCAAGAACATTTTCCAAGTATAATTGAGATGATGAGATTTTTAATTCTTCTTCAGTGAGGAAGGGTCCAACACATAGTTAGTGGCCCGGCAACTTGAGGAAAGTAGACATTTTTTAAAGTTTCCCAAACAACATAATGGTAAAAACACAGCCTATGTTTCATGCATTTACTATATTTATTGTGTTTATACTAGGTAAAAGTTTTCCATCCTGTCTAAGATAAATACAACAAATGGATCTTGTATATGATTATGGAAATAGCTATATATAAATCAATAGAGCATGATAGAATAAGTCATGTCTTTGAATGCATATATTGTAAGACTTTTTAATTAGTTAATTGGCACAAGGTCTTGCTACACAGCTCAAACTCATAGTGTCCCTCCTGTCTCAGCCTCCCCAGTGCTGGGATTACAGACATGGGTCAGCATGCCTGATTCCATTGGCTTGCATGGTGGCACAGCATGTAGAACCCTGGCCCCTGGTGCTTGCCAGACAGGCTGTTAGATTGATGAGCTATCTTCCCAGCCCCAGGAAATTCTATACAACCAGATGTGAGTAATGGTTAAACCAAGCTAGAAGGAGAATTCCAAAAAATAAAATAAAATAATAAAATAAAATGGAGATATCTCCAAGGGGATATGCCTCTGGAGAAAAGTAAGTGATTAGATCAACATTTGGCTGACCAAAGAGAAATAGTTTTAGAGAGAAGTACATCTCAAATATTGAGATAAAGGACTAGGACAAGAAGGTTTGCAAATACATTTTGTGTAAGCACCCAAGCATGAAGTCATTATGTCATACTTCATGTCCCTCATACATATTGATGAATAGTAAAGGGAATGCATTCTTTCACCTAGAAGGGGTGACCTGTGTGCTACATAAATACATCATAGATACAGATATAGCGATCTGCAATCACCCAGTTTCATCATGAACAAATAAAACAGCTTTTCTTATACTTAGCAAAATTTGTTTAAGCAAAGAGATGACTCACAAATTTTACATTTTGAAAATCATACTGAAAGTGTTGCTGGAATCTCTATATGTGTCTGAAGTTTTTCCAAAGATAATAAACTCATTGAACACACACTACATGGTAGGCTAGCACACAACTGATATTTTGGTATCAGATAGAATCCTACATGAACAATAAAATAACATATAAATTCTGTATTAACACAGAAGAGTGCAGTTTTAATCTTAAGATATACGTATTACCAAAGAGAATACTTATAGGTCCTTTAGCACCAGATTTTATCAGGATTACGATTTTATTTTTACTTGTTTTTTATACTCTACATATGAAAGAGGTACACATTCATTTTCTCACAGATTGAAACATTTTGTTTCTTTAATTTCAAAGATGGTCTATTTATTGTAAGCCATAGAAAAATTAATTTATCTATCATAATTTTCCACATTTCCCCATAATTTTATTGAAGAACAAATAGCAATGAGTTAGTTTCAAATCAATAATGACAGTTTTATATTCAATAATTAATACATTGCATATGGTTTTCTTAGTGGTTATTGTTGTACAAGGTGCAGACATGATATTCTGTTTACAAACACTATTCGAGCAGATCCTTGTATTCATTGAATTAAGAGAATGTAGCTGTATACCAATTTTTAAAAGTTGAATTATAGTATAGTTTCAATAATTAATACTTTTTACATTGTTATCTTCTTAGTAGTTATCCATAGTACAAGAAGCAGACAGGATATCCTGTCCAAACACTATTAGTGCAAATCTTTATTCTCATATAATTACAGGAAATTAGCTGCATATTTATCCTAATTATTCTGTATATGTAAATACAGAATGGTCCTTCTTTGTATCCCCATTTTTTGTTTAGTCCTGTCAGGGATGGGAACTTAAAATAAGTCATAATCCATTTTCAATACTGATGCACTGAATATTATATTTATCAAATTTTATTCCTCAATTTTGTCTGTATTCCACAATGATTATATTTGATGCCAATAGTTTCAGAATATTGCTGTCTTCTTATTTCACAAATGAAGATACCCACAGATTAACTTTCTGTCATATTACTTTTCAACATATATCACATATTTTATTGCTATACATTCTATCTACATATTTCATTAAATGACTTTTTGTTTTATGTGTGGCATGCATATATGTGGAAATATTCATTATGAGTTCAATAAAAGCAGAAAGGCCAGTCTACATGGTATAAATGTATATATATGGAGATAGGTCACCGACTCAAATATACATACATACATTAAATACTTCAACATCTAGCAAATTTTAAGCAACATTTCATAAGTATTGACATTATACTACAACATTTTCTTATTAACTCCAAATATGGTTAACTATTTCTGCTGGCAATTTCTCAGTAAGTCCTTTCTGTTCAGTTAGCTCCATTTCTTACTGAAGCTCATATGCATAATCATTGTTTCAATTTCATTTTGTATCATTTGGTATTCAATTTTATATTGCATGTTTTATCCTATCCTGGCTTTGAAAAAAAAGGTTTTTTTTTTCTGAGAAAAATATATATTTAAACTTGACAGCACAATCCAACACAGTCCAGCATTCCACAACAATAGTGAGTTATTCAAAGAAGTTGTCAACCATAGCCATTTACAGCTCAGCTTAATATTATGGCCTCGCGATGTATACTTCATTTTTATACTTTTCTGCTGTATGGTTAAGGCCTAGATAGATCAAGACTTATATACCAATACATGTACTATATGTTTCTTGTGTGGTCAATGAAGTTCCCTCAGGGTTTATCTTGTAGTCCTGTACCTTATTCTGTGGATTCTTTGTCTGTGTCATCCATGTGGATGAGTCACAGCCAATGCTTGACCAGTTTGCTCTCTGTGAGAGCTTGGGAGAAAGTTTTCTCTCCATGTGACTCTCCCCAGGCACACTATAGAACTTCAATCTCTTTCCTCTGTGGCTCCATAATCTCCTTGTTCAGAAAATTTGGAGCTCAACTGAGTTTCATGATGTTGCAATACAGGTTCTCCTATGTCTTGAGTCTTTTCTGACCTTGAAAAGCGAGAGCCAAAATGTTGTTAGTTGAATGACAATGGAGTGCCCACCTTTGACAGGTGTTGACAAAGGAAGGGGTATAGAAAGAAAAAAATCATGATGTGTGTGTATAGACAGTACAGTTGGGATAGATAATTCTGTGCTTCTACATAATCCTAAGAGAGGCATGAGTTGCACTAATGGTGGTTGGACAGGATATTTTGTCGACTTCTAGTACTATGGTCGTCCACTAGGAAAATAATTATTGAATTTTTGATATAATTCAGGTATAAAAATAAGATAAGTAAACAGCTACACTCTTAATTTACTGATAAAAGACATCTGCTATAATAATGTCTGTACGTATAATATCATGTATGCACCTTAAACGATATCAAAACAGTATGAAAACAGTTTGCAATGTATTAATTTATTGAATCTGTCTTGTTAAGGTGTCTTAAAACCGTCTGATTCATGTTTGTACTTCAATAAAATAAAAAAGAAATTATATAAAAAAAGAAAAATATATATTTAAGTGATTTTTATCCTTCAGCAAAGCTGAAGATAATTTGCTCTTGAAATAAATTAGCCATTTATTTGAGCAATACTGTTCTATGTATTTCTCATTCAAGCAATATTTTTGTTTTCTTAGTGCTGTGTTAGACATTCCGTTAATGAACTTCCTAACAGACATAGTGTACTGGACCTCACTGAAGATACAGACTACACAGAGCCTGTCTATGCTCTCAGCAGCACTTGATGTGGGATGTTCGCTTCAGCGGTAGTGACACTGAGGTCTCTTTTGGTTGGTACTGCATGTATCTTGATGTGGCCCTCTGTGCCTGGTTGTTTCCAAACTACCCGCTTTGCTATGGCAATAATGATCCACATGAGTAGCTTTAAGTTTGAATTTAAATTGAAATAAATAATATGACTATTTTCTTGGTTACACTAGCTGAATTTCACATGCTCAATAATTACCACTAATCAGCATGTTTAGGAGACTATATACGGACCATTTCTCTCATTGGAGATAATTTTATTGGATGTTGTTATTCCACAATATTTGTTCCAAAGGATCAGAATAACATTTCACAGGTCTATAATTTTTTTTTTCCTACATTGTGTACAGTTCAATGAGTCTTTGGTAAGCCTTTTATAAATTAAAAGAAAGTAAAATTTTCACCACATTTCAATGTTTTTCTGTTCTTTTTCTTTGGATATCAGGTTAAAAAAAAAACTTTTATTTCTATGGGCTTTTAAAATTATCCCTTAGGCAATTCTCAGAATAATGACCCACAAGTTGATGTGAATTTTACAATCCCAGAGTATAAATTAAAGTTGATTTTATATCTATTTAAAATACAATACCACGAATAATTAAAAGGAAAACTACTGGTTTATTGTGCTTCTGATATAAAGTAAAGCTTTGTTTGCTTCAGAAACTTTTATTTCACTATGTAAATAAGATTTTTCTTATATTTGGGCCAATTTGGTAATCCAGCAGGTAAGAAAAAAATGATGATTTTGCTACATTACAGAGAATTAGAGAAAGTTTTCTTTAGTCTTCAATAAGTTTGTAATAATATAAAGCAGTGCACTGCTGGGCAGCCAAAACTTTTAGTCAAAGTACTATAAATCAGATCCGAAGAAATAAAAATAACAAATACTCTGAATGAGAATACCAGTATAAGAACATAGTAAGACAAACTCTACCCAGTCCTCTGACAATGAGGAGCTCTGTCCATACAAATATTACAAAACAGAGAAAACATTATAGAGTTTGAAACACGATTGATAAAGTAAGTCACTGTTCCTGTATTCTGTAATGGGTCACTGCATGTAAAACCTTGGCCATCACACTTAGATTCTATGCTTTGATTCTTTGTATTCAAGGTAGATGCAATTCAACAGGTTCAAATTGGTGAAAAAGCCAGACAAAGCACTGATGTGTCATGAGCCCCATAGGATCATTCATTATTGTCTTCTGTATTATGAAACTGTCTCAATGTTTTATTCCATGGATTACTTTCTATTTTTTATGTTTGTCGATTTTTTATTAATTATATTGAGAAACAAATAGCAATGAGACAGTTTCAAAACAGGTTAGTAGGACAGTTTCAATAATTAATATTTGTATATTGTTGTGTTCCTAGTGGTTATTCATAGTACAAGATGCAGACATAATACTCTGTCCAAACACTATTAATACAAATTTTTCTTCTCATTGAGTTAAGAGATAGTAGCTGTATATATATCCTAATTAATTTGTATATACAGGTATCACAAGAGGAATGGTTGAAAATGATGTGGTATTTCTATATAATGGAGTATTACTCAGTTATTAAGAATGAGAAGCATTTATACTGAAGTGGATGCCACTTGAACATATACTCATAAGTGAAATAAACCAGACAAACATGTGTAAATATCATATAGTCTCCCCAGTATAACAAGCGAAAAGCAGAAATACAAAAGGAAACGTACAACAGCAACTAAAATCAGTTGAGTCAGATAAGGCAAAGTGAATGGCATATGCTGCAGGATACTAATCAGCTTTTCTTCTGGATGGTTAACAACCTAAGTTCACAAATCAGAGTTGGAGAAATAAAAATGGTCCTTCATTTATATCCCTTTATTTGTTTAGTTTTGTCAGAAATGGGTATTCCATTGCCATTTAAATGTGGTAGGTGTGTGAATTCAGCAAACTAATCCAATATAGCCCAGTAGTCCATAATAGAGGTGGGTTATCCAAAGGGCTGGCAATGTCAGAAATTGTTGACTTGAGCCTTTTACATCTCAGCATATTAATATGGCTTTCCTTTTTATATCTTATTTTTATAGTTTTCTACTGCATGGTTAAGACCAAAATAAAGCAAGAAGTACATAACCAGAAATTTAACTTTCTAAATACTAAAACCTTAACCTCTATATTAAAAAGTATGCATGGAAAACAGAAAATTCACTTTGATTATCCAAAGTATTCCTTCATTTTTAAAACAGGCCACCTAAAATATTGTTTCTTTGTTTGTTTGTTTGATTTGGCAGATTGAACTCAGGCCTTTGCGTTTTCCAGGGAAGCGCTTATTCAACTGAGCCATTTTCCCAGCCCCACCTAAAATATTCTTATAAATTCAATAATAGTTCATCTGTATTCATGGTTTGTGCACTCTGCAGTCCACAACACTTTATTCACAGATGATACAGAGATTTATTTACTTATATAGACACATATATAAATTATCTCCTGCTTCAATAAATCTAATTGGAAAGTACAACACTAAAGTTAGAATGTGGCTTTAAACAGATGTTTTTGTATATGAATGTACTGAAATTTTAACCAAAAAAATTTCGAAACAAGTGATCTTTTCATTCAAGCTGACTAATTTTGTCTTTGTTAGTTAATTTCTGACATCTTCAACAAGCGTCCACTTTTTTAACTATTAAAATAAAATAAAATCATGTGGCCGGGCGTGGTGGCGCATGCCTATAATCCCAGCACTTGGGAGGCTGAGGCAGGAGGATTGTTGTGAGTTCGAGACCAGCCTGAGCTACAAAGTGAGCTTAAGGCCAGCCTGAACTGCATAGTGAGACCCTGTCTCAAAAAGACAAAAAATAAATAAATAAATAAATAAATAAATAAAATAAAATAAAATAAAATAAAATCATGAAATAAGGTAAAGATTGCTACTTGATAGGAAAACCATTATTCTTATGTTACTAATGTTTAGATAAAACAGTTTTTTCTTGCTTAGCTTACTTGTTAATTGTATTTAATGTCTGAATATATTTATAAGAACAACCTATTCATCTAAAAGTCATCTATAGGGTCAGGGAGATAGCTCAGTAGAGTAAGTGTTTGCCTGGCAAGCTCTAGGTCCTGAGTTAAATCCCTGGCACTGCAAAACAAAAAATCTTATATAAAGACATGAAACAAAAAAATAATAAACAAAGATTCTGAAAGAAACAGTAGTAAGAACATATGCATAATTCAAATGCTTTATATTTAACATTAGCCCCAGAATTGCAGGATAAGTGAGTTTGGGTATAATACAGACAATACTTCTTAACTTAATAAAGTTGCTGAGGTTATAGTATTCACTTTAAATTAATTAAAGCAAGTTTCTTTATATTCTTATCTAGTGTGAATGCACTCAGAAACCAAGAAGATCAAATGATATACATACCCAATTTGATATAATCAAGAATCTTGTACACTTTCAGAAATTTGTTCTTTTATATTTTGCACCATTTTAAGCATGTAGTTGGTATTTAAGTTATAGGAAGACATAGGATAAATCTTGCTTATTTTTGGTGTGCATGAGGAAGAGTTACAATGTGAAATTTTTCTGATGAAATCGTGACGATCATGGGATTTCTCCAAAATCACACTCCTATAGATTTTCTACTAAATTATAGCATCTCACCTAAAGAGACTTACTTACACAGTTAAAGTTACAAAGCTTACAAACTTCTGAGTATTTGCTGAACATATGATTTCACTCATATGCACATAGGCAAAATGAACATTTTCAGCTACATCAGTAAAACAGAGCATACTAATCATATAATTAATTTTCTTTTTCTTTAGGGCATCCACATAACCTAGGGACTACTTTGCATTTGTCTGAAATGTTTTATATAGGTCTATATAAACTAATATTTTTCTGTTAATTAGCAGCTTAAGATGCATAGAATTAAATTTTTATGGTAATATTATGTATAGTTTCAGAAGTAATCAAGAATGAAGAATAAGAGCATTAAATTAAACAAGCTTTTAAAAATTCCAGTGTATCACAAACTGAACTTGAGCTAGAATACAGCTTCACTGTACCTTTGTCATTAGTAATATGAGATGATTCATAACTGATTAATGTTAATATCAAGTTCATGTAGTATGTTCTTAAACCAATAAAACCTAATAAAGGATTCTTTAAGTTTTTCTTGTTATTTTTACTAGCTCTTGATTTAATTATGCTGTAAGTATAAATTTAGTTTTAATAATTCAGCTAAAAACATTATTATTATTATTTTGTACTAAGAATAACTACTACAATGACAATCTGCAACATATTAATTATTGTAACTGTACTACTAACCTGTTTTGGAACTATCTCATCGCTACTTATTTCTCAATAAAATTTTTAAAATAAAATAAAATATCATTATTTTATTTTTCTCATCACAAGTTAGGAAAAGATAAATGAAGTCCCTAGTCTAGAATCCTTGATACAAGCATGCTTCATTGGCAGCCTCTGCTACTAGAATCAGCCCCACAATCCTAAATATATGCACTACCTAGCTAGGTTATATTAAGAAACTGTGGCACTGATTCTTTCAGCATTACTAACCACCCATCTATAATAATTTAGAAAGGCCAGACAAAGAGTGTATTTTTGGAGAAACTTGTCAGTATTTTGTGCACCACAATTCATCTTAAGCTAAAAGACAAAACAGAGATTTCAATGCGATCATTCACAAATTTAATGTATTTCTTGTAAATTTGGGGAACATGAAGAGTTGTGAGAGATAGTACCTGAGTAATTATGAGACCTGGATTGAAGCAGATTAAAGCAGTATTAAAGAAAGATGAGGTTCACTCGATGGGGATCCAGTTTTCTTTGGCAAACAGTTTCGCAAAATGCAGTACTCTTCAAACTGGGACATGCAGAGAAAAGATGGTTGGAGTTGCCTTACAAGATCATTCATCTGAGATTATTTCTATGAACTGCAAAGACACTCACAGCCTAATCTGTAATTTTCCAAAATGACATGTCCCGGGAATTTCTGTGTCATGGTAAGAACTCTTTTCTTGATTTCCTAATGAGCAGAAACCTAGGTGAGCACTTCCAGTTATCACATAAAATTCATCCCCAAAAGGAGATCAAGAAGTGTGCAGATTTTCTCTAAATAGAAGGGGCCATATTTACAGTTCTTTTGTGTTTCCATGCTTCAAGCTCTGTAATATTTACATGTGAAATAGTGGGGAGGGACCAAGGAGTAAAAGAGCAATGTCACAAAAGAAATCTAGCTTCCCGGACCCCAAAGGCAGAAGGGAAAACAGTGAAGGGAGACGTGGTCCATTAAATCATGCAGAATTTATTATTACAACACCCTGGGCTAAGCTTTAATTAATAACATATGAGATCATTTATGAGTTTAAGCACTATTCTCTATAGGCAAAAGTTATTACAAGACCATAGACAAATTCAGAAATGGACTCATTTCATTCTGTGCAATTTAAAAAGTGTGTGAATTTCATGTAGTTGTCATAACAAATTATCAGGAACTTGGTAGCTTAAAGAGAACCACTATTTATTGTCTCATTATTTGAAGGCCAGAATCCAAAAAGATAAACTAAAGAATAACAATGTGTTATGTACTGTATATAGCCTAATGTGATGGATGTAGGCACTATGTACTGAAAACAGGCACTAATAGGAGAAAACTGAGTGTTGTTTAACTCCTTCAGGGCTCAGTAAGAGAGCTTATTCCAATCCTGCTAACTTATAGTGTGGTTCCTTGACATACAGTTTTATTATTCCATTATCTAGCTCCATGATTACTTCATATTTACCAAGTTTCTCTCTGTGTCCAACTCACTTATGTTCTTATATGAACACTATTCTCTGGATTATCTATGCAGATTTTCAAGTCAAGTAAGAGGAATTTTGAGGAAAGTATATTTGGCCAAGGACACATAAATATGTAGACAAACATATTACTATGAATTTTGGAATAATTGCATTCTGATTTCATGATTTTAACACTTCATTCTCAACTGTCTAAAATTGTTTTCATTTTCTGACTGAGTTCAGTTTGCTGTGAACTTTCTCATAGAATTAGGCTGAGTGCTTGAAATTGCTAATAGCAAAATAAAGGATATAGCTTGGAGCATTCTAAAATCGATATGCTAATAGCATTTATCACTTTGAGAAAATGCAATAAACAATGAAATAATAAGCATTTAAAAATTTGGAAAGACACCTGGAACAGCATAGGCATTGCCACCTTTTGAATAATCAGAGTAGTAGTTATGTAAAGTAGAATATACCATCATTTTCTGAATAATAGTTAAAAATATTTTTTGTATGAAAATCATTGACTGGGGTTGGGGAGATGGCTCTGTAGAATAAGTGCCTGTCTGGCAAGCTCAAGGGCCTGAGTTCAATCTCTGGTTCCTCCAAAAAAAAAAAAAAAAGAAGGAAAGAAAATCATTGACTGAAACTACTAATGATCAAACCAACCTTGGCATAGATTTAGAAATGAAATACAAATAGCGAAAGGCACAATAGGGTTTTCAGGGTTCAAAATGTAAAGGACCAAGTATCCAAAAATCTTTTAAAATAGAACTTATTTTTATCATTTTTCTATACAATGAATTCACCTGAACACTCTAATGGTATCTTAGGAAGAAAGACCCTCCCGTATGAATCTGTATACTTTTAATAAAATTATTTTTATAAAATGAAAATAAAGGATATATGAAAATACTTCTGATTCCTTATTAGTCCTCCATTTACCATTTCATCATTCACCAAATTAAAAAAATGGGAAAAAATATGACATTCAATCTATTAGTTTGCAAAAGCAGTAAAATCTATTCAATTATTACTGTTACTATTGAATATTAACAATATAACAACATCCTATGGTCTTGTTCTACTGTAAATCAAGATTTTATTTTTTATGCTTTTATGTTACATTTTAAAGGTTGCTTATATCTTTTTCATATGTAAAGTAGATTATTATTTTTATGAATAAAGATTCATTTATTTTAATTTTTTTATTCTTTATACCTATAAAAATTCACAGAAATATGAAATAAATCCTTTACATTAATGAAGTAATTAAAATTTTTGTACTTCTTCTATATTGATCTATGAAGCTCCAAACTCAAGATAACATATGCAAACACTGAATATCCTTAATTTAATACTCCTGTATTTTGCTAAATTACACAAGACTGAAAAATCAACCCAAAGAGAACATTGCAAAGTTCTGTTTGGCTACAGAATTTTTGTTTTGTATATCATTGTTTTTCAAATAATAGTTTAAAAAGGTTTTGGTATGAAAACCATTGACTGAAACTATTAATGATGCAACTAACCGTGGTACAGATTTAGAAATGAACTATAAATTGCTTAAGGCACAATGGGATTTTCATCAGCATTTTCATAAAAAATAAATAAAAATAGTTGACTTTGAGTAATTTAAAGCAAAAGCTGATCTTGAAAAATATTTTGTTATTATTTTTCAGGAAGTACTTTTATCTTGTCTTATTTTTGTCCCATGAATTAGCTTTTCAGGCAAATATAATAAAGCAATATTACCTTTGATTCTGTCTCCTCCTGTACTATATGTTTATATTTTTTCCATACTTGCCTGAAGCTGTCCACTAGAACCAGGTTGGAAATTAAAATATGTGCAATGGAAAGCTTCTCTGGATAACTGAGTGGTGATTTGGCATCTATGTTTCCTTGTCAATACACCTACCTGCAGCATAAGTCCCCTGCCATTTACACAAGCATTCCCAATGTTGCCTATCAATACACTTGGTCAATAATACTTGTTCACTAAATGTTTAGTTATGACCTAAATGATCACTAAATAAGTGAATGAAATAAAACTAGCCTGGGAAAAGCACCAGATTTACCTGAAAGTGGATCTGTAATTAGAGTAAGAATTCATCAGAATACAAGCATGTTACATCCAGTTAATTATGGACTTACAGTTTTTTCACATATGTGTAAGTATATTACAAATTAATTTCCATTGACACAATAATTAGAAAGTGATTTAAGCATTATCCCTCATTCATATTTTAGTTAATACCAATCAAACTAATTTGAAAATAACACAGAAATGCACTTAGTATGTATTATTCTAAAATTATAAATATTATTATCTGAAATCTAGTCCTTACCAGTGGAAATAAAGATACTAAAATAATCATACAAACACACACACTCACACACACATACACACATATACACACACACACTCAAACATAGATAGACAGATAGATGATAGATAGATAGATGGATAGGTAGATAGATAGATAGATAGATAAAAATATTAATGATTAATGAATGGGAATGGTTCAGGATAACTGATTATTCTATTATTGACTAGGTTTTTCTTTGTAATTAAAATATTTGTTCAGCAATAACAGCATTCTCTCAATTCCTTCCAATAACACATTCAAATTTTATTTGCTAGTGACAAAGTGAAGATCACTTTATATATGCATCCTCTTCATGGCATCCCCTCCAAACAATAGTTTATATAAAAGCTAGTGTAATGTTTTCCTGTAGTGGCTTTATAAAATTTTGCGCCTTTCTAGTAGCATCATTAATGATCAAAACCTCAAAGATAGCTTGAGAGTTCTCAGCAATACTTAGAATTTTAAAGAGCAAAATGCCATTTGTTAAACAATTAATCATCCCTGAGCTACAAATCTCTGTCATGTAATTGTGATTCTTACTATATGCTAGGTCTTACTGACATTTTTCTAAGGGACAAAAATCCCTCATAGTTGAATTCTAGAAATATCTTTTTTTCATTTCAATATATTTTAACATCAACAGCCTGGTCTCAGCACATATCATTAGCAGCTATTTCAGTGGATACAGTTAATTATCACTATTTCTTTCAGATGATGAATACTAAATAGAATATTTGCTCTGGTATGAGGTTGGAATCTATGCTTTTAATATAAAAATATACCACTGAAAGTAAAATGAAATACCATCTTTTCGCTTGTCTAATGTTGGGTTGAAACACTGCTCAGTGTTTTGATCTGTTTGGAATGATGTTTCCTCCCCCTGCTAATTGTGGTCATACTGCTAATAATTTCAGGATTCATTAGTGGTGTTTATAAATTGATCCTTTCATATAAACAAGATTTCGAATGCAACTATATGTGACATACTGAAACATAAAATTTTAATGAATACTTGCTGTAGATTATCTCCTTTCTTTTTCTTCTTTCCTTCCTTCTTTCTGTTATAGTAAAGATATTTTCAAACTCATTATATATCCCTGAGTATTGACCTGGGACAAATAAATAAACAAAAAAAAAAAAAAATAAGAGGCAAATTCTATTTAACATCAATTTAGGAAAGTTAAGAGTCATAATTTTTTTGTTCTTTTAAGTTTTTATGTCCTAGAAGTGCCTGTTTACAACATATTCACAATCAGCAGGTACATTCTTATGGAGAGTGTAAGTACATACTGCATCTCACTCCTTTGCATACTCGAGCCTTCCCTTCCCTTATCGCTCTTCCCCTCCCCTCCCCTTTCCTTCCTTCTCCCTCCTTTCATCTCTTCATCCCCTCCTCATTTGGAAAGGATCTTCAAAACAAATTTTGCACCTAGACACACTGGTGCACACTTGTAATCCCAGAATTTGGGGGCTGAGCCAAGAGGATTTTTATGAGTTTGAAGCCATCCTCAGATGGCTACACAGCGAGTTGAAGACAAGTCTGAAATGCATAGACAGATGTTGTCTCAAAAGTAATAATAATGTTTTTTAAAGTGGAGCTCAGGGCCAGCCTCTTAGCTCAGCAGACTAAACACACCTGCTTCGGCAAAGCTCAGTGGCCAGGCTTCAGTCCCTGGTATGCCTTGCTGGCCTTGTCCCCAGGGCACACAGAGATGGCAGTTGAGACTAGGCGTGATGGTACATGCCTGTAATTCCAGCCCTTGGGAAGCTGAAAACAGGAGGACCACTATGAGTCCAATCTACAGTGAGATCCCGTAGATCCTGTAGCCTCTGTCCTAAATACAGAAAACATAAAAATAAATTGGAACTGCTTAGTAATTGGAAATCACAGTATTATTTCTATGTATAATCTAATTATAAGAAACTATACTAAGTGAAATTTCAAACTTGTGTAATAAGCAACAAAGCATGATGCATATTTTCCCTGTTTGCTTATCCTCCTTGTACTGAAGAAGTAAGACAAAACAAAGGACAAGCTTGATTTTGTATAAAAAAAATAAAAGAACACTGTAATACATATTTAGTATTTTTCAGCTTTAGTGTTTTGTATTTAGAAACATCATCCCACACTGTTATGTTCTAACATGAATGACCTACACATGAAGAAAAAAAATGACATAAAAATATACAGATTTCTCTAGTTAGTTCCTGACCATACAGAAAAAGAAATAAGACAGCATTTAGAAAGAGATAAATTTAGTAGTAATTATAACATTAGATTTCTTAATTGGTTGAAATTCCTTTCCATTCACAGTAACCTAATGGAATCACAGTGCTATCGTGGCTTCATAATTCAGTAACCTTTATGTGCTCCTTCTCTGTATGTGGAAATGATTATTTATTTAGGTTGAGTCATTTTGCATGAGACATTAATGCACCTTTCACAGACTATTTTCCAAAACTTATAAGTGTCATAGATCAGAGATGATAACAAAGTAGCTTTTTTAAGATTGAGAAATGACAAACAAAATAATAATACCTTAGGCTCAGATTTTGCCTTTCCACTTATACCGCTCCATCAAAGCAACTATTTAAAGCAATGAGTAGGGCTATCGCTGAGTCCTTCATACAAATGCAAAGCAGTTTCATAAGGTTACCCCATGTACTGTACTGAGGGCACAGACCCTGCACTACCCCAGTCAACTTGCAGAAGTGTCTCTTCAGAATGCTACATCTACCATAAAATTTCATCTCTTTAAAAAAAGAAGTGATATACTTATCAATGCTGTCCATGGGCCACAGAGTCGTTGAGGATAATCTGCATAAAGGGACATAATATTCCTGCCATTGGAGAAGGTATGTGGGTAGAAATAGGTGAATAAAGAGTAAGAAACTTTGTGTTTGAAAGTAAACCAAAACTCAGTAAAAAACAGGTGTTAATACTTAATTTTTAATTTTTTTAATTTAATTTTTTTCTCTTGATTTCTTATAACTTTTATTTTTCCAATTTTGCATGCTCTGGTAATTGAAAAACTAATTTGAAAACAATACTACACAATATAATAAGTATTGTTGAATTCATGTTATGATGCTTAGTGAAATTCTACACTCTTACTAATGTCTTTATAATTGTTATCTTATATTCTCTTAAACGAGTGAACCAAAAACTTTCTCAATAATAGAGGATCTGGTGTATCTGCTTCCCATTCTTTTCAGTGACGTCTTTCTGCATCTATTGATGTTCTAGATACATATAACCACCTTCTTGAAAAAGAAGGCCTTAGGCAGACAACAAATTAAAAGCAAATCACCATAGAACCTGCTATTTTATAGTTAGATTGAATGAACAAGACTTTAATATACTGATCCTTTACAGGAATATGAGTAAGATTAATGACCTAAGAGAGAACCAGTAAAGGCTACTAAATCACTAAAAATAATCCAACCACAAAATAGTAGTGCTCAGTGCGATGCTGTGAAAAAGAGAAATTTTATCAGAGCCCATTGAACAGCAGAGCCATTCAACTGGGACCACAGGGCAGAGGTTGTTTTCTGGAAGGGTGCCACATTCGCTGTAATCACAGAAGTAGAAGAGGAGGAGCTGGAGAAAAGATCTGTGCTTCCTTTTCCCCTTCCCACCCATCCACTTTCAGAGGCTGTATCTAGCGCTAAAATGTAAAGTAATAAATTGGCTGGGTGCTTGGAGCATTGCCTTCTGAGCTGCAGAGCAGGGTGCATACCAAGAGGTCATGTCTGGTCAGTTTCTTAGCAGTGATTTTGACTTCTTTGAATTTCCAGTTCCACAACTCCACTCTTCCTCTTCTTGGTGATGTGACATTATCATAAGTTCATGTCAATTTATTTATCCTTCTTAATTCTATTTACCTAAGTGGATTTCAGTTATCTCATTAAACCACTCATAATAGAAGACAACAGTGCAAATTAATTCTCTAGGGAAAAAGAGCAACTAAAAGGGAACCTTAGAACATGCTCCTCCATTTTTTTGCGGTGCATTGAGGGATGTGGAAGGAATGTAAGAGAAGAGTATTTTTTTTCTTTGTTCCTTGACAATGTTCTGCCTATCTTTAAAGTATGTAGTCCATTGCTAAGAGCAGAATCAGTATTCTCCATTCTGGTCCCTGTATTTTGTTCTGAAAGCTCTGGAATTTCATTCACCATGAATATTTAAAATTCTGGTTTACCCTGCTGAGCTAGATTGGCTTTCCCAAGTAGGTTTTGACTGTGAGAAAAGGAAAATGACCTAACTACCATGCCATTATTTTTTATTTTTATTGTTCACAGACATGTCCTTACTTTTGAAGCTTCCCTGCTCATTTCCATGATTAATGGTTGTGTCTCTTTCTCTCGGGAAACTTTTGAATAAGTTGTAGCCTGAATGGTTTTATCTATGGGTGCCTCTTCCAAGTTGCTCTACCTACCTACAAGGTTGGAACAGATGTAGCAGTATAAGGTTTATAAAATATCTCTGCATTGATACATTAAAATATTAGACTGATTTTAACAATTATTCTTGTGTCAAGTTGACATGTAGACTTTAAATGCATAAATGATAACAGAAGACTAGCTATTAATCAACTTATATTGCCAGGAATCATACACATTTTTGACTAATAAAAGCAGGAAAGAATACCATCTTGAACTTTTCTGTCAATAAATAATTTTAAAGACGTCATCTATGCCTGTGAGTGCAGTTTAATTTAGAATCAATAAAGATATTCTCTAACTTTTTTTCAAAATTCATTTTAGTGGTCTATCAATTTATAAATTTTAAATATTACCTGTGAGATGCCTAAGTCTCACAATGTTTTTTTCATTTACGTATTTGGTACAGCTCACTACACAGCACAGACTCATAGTAATCCTCCTGGTTTCAGCCTTCCTAGTGCTGGGATTACAGGCATGAGCTACCATGCTGGACTGTGGCCAGCTCAGCCTACCCAGGGGCAGAGCCAACATGGCATGTGAAACTGGCTATCGAAACCTGATACTTGCACTGGCCAAAGCAGGTGCTTAGTCTGCTAAGCTATCTCGCTGGCCCTGTCTAACAAATATTGAAATTAGAAAAGCAGAAACCATATACAAGTGACAGCTGAAGTGATTTTACGTGATGTATGTAGTATGAAGATCAAAGACAAAAAGGGCTTGATGTGACAATTTGAACACTGCTATAATAACGATGCAAACTGTTAAAGACATAAATTTAATAATATGAGAAATGTTATAATGTAGACAGCTGGTCCCCAAGCTAGAGCTAAAAAAATTAAATCACAGCTAGATAACTAAAAGTGAAAGAATGGTAATGGAGGTATTAATAAGGAGTGAGCTGAGATACAGGGAGATATTATGGTTCTCCAGATTATTATGGGTAATGGTTCTTCTTAATTATCAGACTCATACTATCCTCCTGTTTTCAGACTCCCAACATCTGGGGTTACAGGTGCACACCAAACCCAGTCTCAATTGCCATCTTAGCGGCCCCTGGAGGAAGCACCAGCATGGCATGCTGGAGATCGTGCCCTCGTCCTTATGCTTGTCTAAGCAGGTGCTTCAGTCCGCTGAGCTATCTGGTCAGCTCAAATTTACTGGTTTGAGAAATAAAGTAATGCATGCTCCTGCATGGCTCTGGGTGAATCGAGCAGGCATCAGCTTACGACTATGTTCTCCGGCCCACTCCCTCCTGTCTCACTGGCTTTCTTTTCCTGTCCTCTACTTTCTAGTCATGATTTGATCAGTTTTGTTTCTCCTCAGCTTCTACCATGAGACACTAAAACCTTTCAAACCATAAGCTAAATTAAAACTCTTAATTTGTATGTGGCAGGCATTTTACACTATCATTGAGAAAGCTGATCAATATATATGATGTATTATTGGCAAAATGGTTAATATGCTCAGTATTTGGGCAAAAAATTATAAACTGATTGGAGTAGAATATAAAATTATCTGCTTCTCACTTGCGAGCTACCATCCATTTTCATTAATTTCAGTTCTTTGGTGATTACTTGCAATTATCAAAAAAAAGGACATTTGTAGTTCTATATACAAGAAAGGCATAAGAGATCATATAGGACACAGTGTTAGAAACTTGGATAGAAAGTAATAGACTATTCAAGATGGCTATGAATAGGTGTCATTGAGGAGAACAAGCCTTCACTCTGTAGAGTAAAGCTGGAATAGAATTAGGCCTAGGTATTTAGATACCCATGGCATGTTGTCTTCTCTTCTTTGGAAGGAGAGTTGACCTTAGCCCAACCACGGGAAAAGACAGAAGATAGATGAAACAGCTCTAAATTGAAATAAAAACATAGTAATAAATGTAAACCAAGTTACCCACTGCTGAAAAATTGAATGAGAACTAGTAGTTTTAGGCAGGAAGATAAAAACATAGAAGTGGGAGAATAAATTTTGTTACAGGATGCATGAAGATTTTTTGGCCCTTTGTTCATAGAATTTTTCTCAGTGTTCTGGAAATATTGCACCAAATGGTTTTCTTCAACTACTCATATGAATGTAAGATATTACCACCTCTCAGGAAAATGTGATCAGTTATTATAAAGAATTAATCATAGACCTACTATTATATCATCTACACATTCTATTGATAGATGCTTATTAAGAAATTTCACAGCCATTTTATGATTTATGCATAAATGATCTATGAAACTTTATTTTCAATAACCATAAATGATAAATAGCTCAAAAGTTTACCAAAAAATACATAACCAATTTATCCACTGTTTATTCAATGCACATCCAAACGATTGTTGTTCAAGTGACAGCTATGATTTTTCTAAATTGTCCAAAGAATGACAAGCAAGTATCAACACTAAAAAATTCTGACATTGGGCCAGCAAGAGAGCTCAGGAGTCCAAGCACCTGTTTAGTAAGTTCAGGGATTGTGGTTCTATCCCTGGCACCACATGCCATGTTGGCCCACCCCAAGGCACTCTGACTCACCACCAAGTCCAGTCATGGTGGACACACCTGTAATCCCAGTGCTGAGTAGGCTGAAATAGGAGGATCACTATGAATATGAACTGCATAGTGACCCCCTATAGCAAATATATTGAAAAGAAGGAAGGAAAGAAAGAGGGAAGGAAGGAGAAAAGGAAGAAAGGAAGGAAGGAAGGAAGGAAGGAAGGAAGGAAGGAAGGAAGGAAGGAAGGAAGGAGAAGAAAGAAAGAAAGAAAGAAAGAAAGAAAGAAAGAAAGAAAGAAAGAAAGGAAGGAAGGAAGGAAGGAAGGAAGGAAGGAAGGAAGGAAGGAAGGAAGGAAGGAAGGAAAGAAAGAAAGAAAGAAAGAAAGAAAGAAAGAAAGAAAGAAAGAAAGAAAGAAAGAAAGAAAGAAAGAGAAAAGAAAAAAAATTATAACTATTTTATTTCATGGAAGATTATTTGGGATACTATAAGTAAAAAGGACTTAAAGGTTGATATTTGCAATGGGCTAAATAAATCTTAAATTAACTATGTAGGAAACAAGCCAAAATTATTATGTTATGCTGAATAAGCCAGATCCCCTACACCAAATGAATATATACTACATTATTTGATCTAAATTTGAAGAAATTAATAACAATGTAATAGTATACCCTCAGCTGTGGTTTTACACTTTCTTTTTAGTTCCTTTCACTCAAGTATGGTTCAAAACTATTAGAACGTGAAATCCAGAAGTCAAAAAAATTTAAGTTTAAAATTAAACATTGTTTGATAGAACAGTTCTGTTTTTTCCCACATGTGAGTCATCTCACAGCTATGTCTGTCTGCCCTAGGCATGCTGGGTGCCTGTTAGTCACTTAGAAGCCATCTTTGTTGTCAGAGTGACTTGTGTTAGCACAGGGTGGATGGTGTCCAAAAAACTCTGAGTCACAAAACATACCATTAATCTTGCTTCACTCAATTTCACAGGCTTCCATATACTACCACATGTTATCCCAAGAGGGATAGCATGAGAAAAGTCCAACTATTTGTGTGTCTGTGTATGTGTGTGTGTTTGTGTGTGTGTGAGAGAGAGAGAGAGAGAGAGAGAGAGAGAGAGAGAGAAAAGAGAGAGAGAGAGAAAAAGAAAGAGAGAGGAGAGACAGAGACTGAGACAGAGACAGACACAGAGACAAACACAAAGACAGACATCATGCTCTAGTAACGTTTACTATAATGCAGTTTTGAAAGTATTTTGTCTCCTTTTTAGTATTTGTTACTATTGTGGATCACTGAGTGGACATAATTTCTAAATTCCACTTTTTCATAACTACATATGTGTAAGAAAATATAGCATAGGTAGCATTTGGTGCTATCCATGCTTTCTTGTGTGCACTAGGGATCTTGTAGTTTATCCTTTGTAAATGAAAGGCATTGCAGAATATAGTCATAGGAAATAGATCAGGTCTTTTTTTCCGGTAGTTTGGTTTTTTTAGGGAGATATTTTTGTTCAGGGTCTCACTACACAGCCTACACTCATAGTGATCCTCCTGATTTCTGCCTCGCTAGTGCTGGGATTACAGGCACATGCCACCATGTCCTATTTTGAGATCACAGAATAGGAGGTAATGAGAGGAAGAAATTAGAAGAAGCAACAGGAACTATTTTGGGGATATATATACAGTGGTACCTGGGTCACAAGCACTTTTATTTGCAAACTGTTTGTTCTCAAAGAGAAACACTTGGAAAAATTAATTTTTGCATGTGAACTCTGTATTGAGTCACAAACACAGCAATTTCTCCTGCATGAACATGGATGTGGCCATTTTTTCCAGAATTGAGGAAGATATTATGATTGTGAGCTAAAATAACTCCTTATACTGTAGGTCATGATTTCAGTGATGGTTTTTATTTCTATGTGCACTTGTCAAATTATGCTCAACTACAAAAATAATTGCATTAAAATTTGAAGTTCATTGAATTGATTATTGGTTATCAATTATCCTTGTTTAAGAATACATGTATAAACCTTTAATCATGAGATGCTTCTGCAGTTTCTGAAGATGTAGCATGTTGTTCTATGCAGTAAGAAGATGAGGAAAAAGAAAATAATTGTTGCTCTTTGCTAAACAAATTTTTAACCATAAATAGAATAAAAATTCAAATAATCCTTTCATTCTTCACATATTCTTTTATTAGTACCTCCTTGTCAAATATTACTAGCTCCTTGTCAAATATTATTTACTTCTTCCTATAATTGTCTATCTCAGATACTTCAAATTCAAACGTTTTATAGTGAACAAGTTATAACTTTCCCATGTTCTTTGCAATGCTTTTCTTTTAGTCTGTTAGTGGTTCCATTATGAAGCCAAGTAATATAAAATCTACTTTTTCAACAAATTTTAAAGTAGATAGGATCCCACTGCCTACCAGGACCTCCTCCAGCAGATAGGCCTAGTGTGGACCCTGTGATAGAATTCCTGGCCTATAGGCTAGGGGCAGGACCCATCCAGCTAATCCAGGAATAGAACATCTTGCAAGTGGGACACTGGATTCACTTCCATGGGATGAAGCACAAAGAAGTGGAGCACAGGAATCAGACCCAAGCCAGGCCCATCTGGACAAGTTTAAATCTGGTAGATACAGGCCCAATAAGCTGAGACACATTGCCAGACTCAGATCTATGAGAGCAACCTCTTTCTCTTTCTCTATTGATTGACAGAGGGGGCAACAGGTAACCCAGGTGAAACGGTCTGCCTGGAGGACTCTAGGTACATAAAGGGGACCTGATCAGATAGAACACAGGGGAACTAATTTAAATACAAATTCTCAATTTAATATCTGATTAACTACACAGTCATAATGTTTACTCTTGTGGTCTAAAATACAAACCCATTAGTTAGAAATATGTGTGGATTTCTAAATCTCACTGCCTTTTGTTAGTGTTGCTAATTGTAGTACTATAAATAGGAAACTCTAACTGCCTTAACCACATAATCTCTCCTGGGTAATAATAGTGGTAGCTGCTAAGGTAGCAACTGCACTAAAGCTCTACACCAAAGGTCAGAGGACAGAGCTGTAGAAAATGACAAAGAGAAAGAGCAAAATGCATTCTTGGGCTCTGAGCCCACACAGAAAAAATGTGGGAGACACTAGCAGAGAAGACATTGGAAGTCATACTCCTGAAATCTCTAAAATACTCGTGTCTGAAGTAATGAAAAAACTGATGAAAGGCATAGAAGAAATCAGATCAGAAATCTCTCAAACAAAAATTAAATGAGAACTATAATAAAAGAATTACTAAGTGCTTCTAAAGAAGACACTGATAAAAAAATAGAGGAGAATAGAAAAATGATGGAATCCTTGAATAAGCAATACAGGGAAGAAATAGACTGCATGAAGCATATTCAAAGAGATATACAAAAAAATCACAATATAGCAAAACTGTTTGAATGAAAGTGAAGATAGATTTTCAGACCTGAAGACATTGTTGCAGCTAGTGAAAAGGTAAGAAAAAATTTCTTAAAAACAACTAGAAAAAAATAATTCAATATTTGCAAGATGATGCAAAGATGCACAACATAAGACTAATAGGCATTAATGAGAAAGGAGTCAATACAAATGTTATAAAATGAATATATGCAGAAGTAATAGCAAAAAATTCTCAAATATAGGGAAATAATCCAACACTCAGGTAACCTAAGTATATTGAAATCCAAATAACATCAACCCAATTAAAAATACACCCAGATATAATAATCAAGATCCCAGAAATGCAGCACAAGAAAATTATACTTTAAACTACAAGAGAAAAGCAACAGATCATATTTAATGGAAAACCCCTTCAGAATAATGGCAGATTTCTCTTCATAAGCCACCAAGAAGAGCATGGAGCAAAGTACTTCACCTCTATTTGTTTTCTCCTCTAAGAAAACAAATTCCAGCTCAGATGCAAAACTCTTTCAAGATTAATGAAGAAGTGAAATACTTCCATGACAAAGAACAAATGAAGAATTTCATGATGAGAAAGCCAACTCTACACAGACTACTAAAAGATGTTCCAGGGGCTGGAGAGATGGCTCAGTGGAATAAGAACTTCTCTGGCAAGCATAAGGGTATGAGTTCAATCCCTGGTTCCACAAAAAAAAAAAAAAAAAAAAAAAAAGATTTTGTAGAGAGGGATCAAAATGACCACAACTCCACAAATCAGACCACAAAAAAATGCACCAAAGAAGGCAACAAAACGGAAAAAAATAGGTAACCAACAGCAGAAAAAAAACATGTCAAACATAAGTCATTACATCTCACTTATAACCATCAATGTAAACGGACTCAATTGACCAATTAAAGAAAAGGACAGGCAGAGTGGATTAGGAAAATTATCCAACAATATACTGTATACAAGAAACATACTTAACTCATAAAGAAATTCATAGGTGGAAAGTCAGAGAATAGAAAACAGTACTGCATGCACCAGTCTTCAGAAAAAAGCAAGGGTAGCAATCTTGTTAGCATACAATCTGAACTTCAACAAGAATGATGAAATGAGATGAAGAAGGTCACTACGTACTACTTAGGGGAAAAATGCAAGAAGAGGTAATAGTCATACATATGTACACAACAAACACGGGAGCACTGAAACTGCAAAAGCCCCATAAACACACACAAATTCAATGATATCTTCCTTAGCAATCAATGAGTTATAGATGAAACTAAACAAGAAATTAAACTGTATCTGTAATTCAATAAAAATTCAATCACAACTTGCAGGAATTTGTGGCATACAATGAAAGCAGTTCTTAGAAGGAAATTTATAGCTATGAACTCACACATTTGGAAAACACAAAGGAAACAAATAAATATCCTAATGCTGCAAATAAATTATCTAGAAAAACAAGAGCGAACCAAGCCCATACCCTAAAGATGTGAGGAAATTATAAAGAAATTATTAGAGCAGAAATTAATGCAATTGAAACAAAAAAATCAATACAAGAGATTAATGAATTAAAAAGCTGGTTCTTTGAAAGATTAAATAAAATTGATAAGACCCTAGCTAACTTCACCAAAAGAGGAAGGATAAGGCACAAATTGAGGTAATAAGGAATGAAAAGGGTGAAATTACTACACACCCTGTAGAAATTCAGAAGATCATAAATAACTATTTTGAAAATCTTCATTCTCACAGAATCGAAGACACAGAAGAAATGGAAAGATTCCTAGAAATGTAAAACTTCCAAAGCTGAATCAAGAAAATATAAGGACTCTCAATAATCCAATATCAGCCAATGAAATTCAAACTAATGCAAAACTTATCAACAAAGAAAAGTGCAGATCCTAATAGATTCACAGCTGAATTCTACAAGAAATTTACAGAAGATATATTCCCAATAGTCCTCAAACTTCAAAGAAATCCAAAAGGAAAATGTAGACCAAAAATCATTCCCAGAGGCAAGTATTATACTGATAACAAAACCAAAGAATGATGCAACTAAAAAAGCGAACTATGGGCCATTCTCCTTCATGAACATGGATGCAAAAATTCTCAATAAAATCCTAGCAGTTTGAATACTGCAAATCATCAAGATTATGTACCATAACCAGGTAGGATTCATCCCAGGGATGCAAGGATGACTCAACATTTGCAAATTTACTATGCTATATCAATAGAACAAAAACTAAAAACTTCATGATCATCTCAACTGATGCAGAAAAGGCTTTTGACAGAGTACAACACTCATTCATTATCAATGCCCTATAGAAAATTGGAATAGATGACCTCTACCTCAATCTGATAAAAGCCATCTATGACAATCAAACTGCTAACATAATTCTAAATGGAAAAAAAAATATGTACTGAAATCTTTTGCTCACACATCAGGTACAAGACAAGGATGTCTGATATGTTCACCTCTATTCCATGTGTAGTTCTGGAAACATTAGCTTAAGTCATTAGACAACAGAGAAATAAGAACAGGTAAAGAAGAAGTTAAACTATTACTATTTGCAGATGATATAAATTTTGGGTATCTATTTGGAAGATCCAAAATAATACACCAAGAAACTCCTAGAATTAATATACAAATCCAGTAGGATAGTAAGTTACAAAGTCAACACTCAAAGGTCAATAGCATTCCTTGACACAAATACAGAAATTAGAGAAACAATACATTTTGCAGTAGCACCATGAAAAATAAATATTTAAGAATTAATCTAACTAAAGATTTAGCAGACCTATTCAATGAAAATTACATTATTCTGAAGAAACAGATTGAAGAGGATTTTAGAAAATGGAAAAGTATTCCTTGTTTCTGAATAGGATGAGAAAACATTGTGGGAGAACCACACTTCCAAAATTGTTATACATATTTAATGCAATTCTTATCACAATACTACCAACATTCCTCACAGATCTAGAGACATCATTCCTAAAATTTATTTGGAACCAGGAAAGACCTAGAATAGCAAAGGCAATTCTGGGCAACACAGGCAAGGCAGGAGGCATCACAATTCCTGACTTGAAATTATACTACAAAGCTACTGTGATTAAAAACTGCATGATACTGGCCAAAAAAAATAGACCTGAGCATCAATAGAATAGATTAGAAGATGCAGATACAACTACAAAAGCACTCAATCATCTGATCTTTGACAAAGGGGCCAAATACATTCTCTGGAAGGAAGATAACGTCTTTAAGAAAAGGTGCTAGAAGAACTCCTTCTCTACATGCTGAAAACTAAATGTAGACTTTCATCCATCACTATGCAGTAAAGTAATGTCAAAATGGATTAAATATCTAAACATGGAAACAGAAACACTGAATCTCCTAAAAAAGAAAGTAAAGGGAAATCTTGTTATATATGGGTAGGCAAACATTTCATGGACAAAATTCAAACTGCATGGGAAATACTTGAAAAAAGTAACAACTGGAACATCCTCTTATTGAGAAGTTTTTGCACATCAAAAGAAATTATCAGCAGAATGCAAAGATAATGCACAAATTTGGAAACATTCTTAACTAATGATTACTCAGACAAAGGTCTTCTATCTATAATTTATACAGAACTAAAAGCATTAGGAACCCAAAATTTAGCCATCCAGTGGTAAAATTGGCATCTGAAATGAATACACACTTCACAGAAGAAGAAATACAAGAAGCAAATAAATACATGAAAAAATGCTCCATATCACTAGCTATTTGGGAAATGCCAATTAAAAAAACACTGAGATACCATCTCACCCCAGAAAGAATGGCTATCATAAAGAAATCAACCAACAACAAATGTTGGAGAGGCTGTGGATAAAAAGTTACCCTTCTCCACTACTGTTGGGAATGTAGACTGGTACAACCATTATGAAGATCAAAAAACTGGGACTGAAAATTCCATTCACTCCAACTATCCCACTTCTGGCAATTTTCCCAAAAGAACTGAAAACATCATATCATAGCGATATATGTGCACCCATGTATACAGTGGCACATTTGGTGATGGCCAAATCTTGGAAACAACCAAACTGTTGAGGAATGGATGAAAAAGATATGGTGTTTTTATGCAATGGAATATTGCTCAGCTATAAAGAAAAACAAACCCAAGTCTTTGTAGGTAAGTGGATGCAATTTGAGGCTATACTAATTAGTGAATTAAAGTAGGGCCATATGTGTAAATATTATATTGTGTCCCTACTCTATGAACTGAAAAAAAAAGAAAGAAAAACTGAAACTTTATATGACTGTGTCACATAAAGAAACAAAACTTAAGGATTAAACAATAAAGAGAGAGAAAGGAGAAAGGTTGGGAAGTCAGGTAGAGGCAAAAACCATACAGCTTTATTTAGAAGATGGGTTACAAAATTGTCCTAAGAATTTCCATCAGGCATGTGAAAATAGCAGGTAATGGGTAGAATTCTCACCATGACTAACTCTATGCTGGTATCTGTGAATGAAGCAACTACATTGATGACAGCAATGTGTAATACTAAAACCATACTTGAACTATATGCCATTTGTGTCTTCTAAATGTATACTGTTTCTAATGTCATATCAGTTAGTAGTATACTCTCTTTAAAGTAATTTTTTTAAAAAAAAAGAAAATAAGAAAAAAACAGGTACACATTACAATGCAGTATTTGAATATAAAGAGATGATATTTAGTCCATGCATTTAAAAGAATATTAAACTCACATGATGATGTAGTGCAGGACTAATTTGCAAAATCTGGCAGTGCTCTTTATATGTGATTGGAAGAATTTGTCTATTGTATAGTCAAGAGTCCAAGTATATTTTATGGACTGATAATCTTTTCTTTTCTTCTTTTTTTTCTCTTCCTTTTTCTTCCTTCCTTCCTTCCTTCCTTCCTTCCTTCCTTCCTTCCTTCCTTCCTTTCTTTCTTTCTTTTTTCTTTCTTTCTTTCTTTTCCTTCCTTCCTTCCTTCCTTCCTTCCTTCCTTCCTTCCTTCCTTCCTTCCTTCCTTCCTTCCTTTCTTTCTTCCTTTATTTCTTTCTTTTGTATTTTAGTACAGGGTCTACAGGGTCTCACCACACAAACTGGAATTGCAGTTATCCTCCTGTTTTCAGCCTCCCAAGCACTAGTATTATAGGTGCACGCCACCATGCCTAATCTCAGTCACTGTCTCAGTGTGCCCCATGGGTTCTCAGTGAAGCCTAGTCACTTCCCTCTGCCTAAACAGGTACTTTAGTTCACCAAGCTATCTGGAAGGTTCTTGAAATGATAATATTTGAAGCAAAAGTTACCTTTGTTTCAAGGAACCATTCCAGGCAGATCAATCCCAAAGCAGTCAGAATTCTGAAACATAAAGAAGGATTTTCAATGTCTACCTATATTTGTGCAATACAGGAAAAGTCAAAATAGCAATCTGGATATACCCTACACTCTTAAGTTTGCTGTGCATTCCTTAGTACAGCATTGTAATTCATTTCTCCCCTTTAAAAATTATTTTGGTCTGTGTGAGATAGCTCAGTGGACTGAAGTGCCTGCTCAGGCAAGCCTCGGAAAGCTCAAGGACACAGCTCCATCATTGGCATCACATGCAGTACCCACCTCGCCCCCAGACACTGTGTCTGGCCATAGTGGCGAACGCCTGTATTCTCAGTGCCGTGGAGGCTGAGAACAGCAGGAACACTATAAGTCCATGCTGCTTAATGAGACCCTGTGACAATCAAATACATAAATATTAATAAGTATTATTATAAATAAAGTAAAAATTCTTTTGTTTTTTCTTTAGAGTGATTTCTCACTACACAGCTCAAACTCATAATGATCCTATGTTTTCAACCTCCTTCGCACTCAGAATACAGGTGTTCACTACCATGCATGGACTTAGTGGCTTGCTCAGTTTCCACTCGCAGAGAACTGCACCTTTACCATATTCCAACTTGGTTGAACATTTGATGTTATTCAGGCTAGATACCATTCAAACAATCAAACAAGTGGTAGACCCATTCTCAACTGTTAGAACATGTTCAAGCCAGAAAAAAAAAAAAAAAAAAAAAAACATGTACATACTTCAGGAAAACAAAACCTTGTGCATAAATATTTTAATAATGGATTTGTCGCTAAATCATAAGATTAATATGTTACCTTTGGTGCATTCAATTATAGGAGATGATCAAAGTAGTATTTATTAATAAGGCAAACTGCTCCTTGGATAACCTTGGTCTTAAAGATTGCTGGACATGCATTTTCTTTCTTGTTTGCTTGCTTTTTTTGTAGGGTCAGGGATTGAACTCAGGACCTTGTGCTTACCAGGTAGGCACTTACTCTACTGAGCCATCTCCCTGGGCCTAGAACATGCCTTTTCAATTTCCCCACTAAGGACCAGTAGTGCAGCAGATTTTGTGCAATAGTAGGACATCTTAGAGGATCCCCACATGAGAAGGTAACACCATGTGTTGAAAACACGTAATTTTTCCATTCCTAAAATGCACCTGCATCTTTTTGGCAGATTATCATAATTTTCTATATTTTCCCAGTGCCTTTGCTGTTAAAAATTAGCAAATCTTGTCAGTATTTTGAGGTTCAAACTTTTCTTATGAATCTAATGTTATCACTTATCTCTGAAGTATACTAAATATCTTAAAAATGCCTTTAGCAAGTGACTATGGTTGACTGTATTAAAGAGCATGACATGTCCTCTCAGCACAGCATCTTAAAGCCATCAACAAAGGAAAGCTAACCTCTTCAACCACAGGGTGAGGTGCTGTGATCAATGAAAAAAAAAATCTCAGACATATTTTATTATTCAAGGATGTCAATTACTATCAGCATCCTTTCCCATTCTCCTCCTTTATTTCCAAATGAAATGGTAAGGAAAGTGGGAATTTACATTTTTAACTTGTGCCTAACACTAATTATATTTTGAATATAATACCCATATCTATCTTCTCAGTCACTGTAAGATATAAATGGTTATTTTAGGACCACTGAACTCGCTCTGATTTTTTGACAGTGATTGGCCACAAATGGTTAAGGTACTCTGCTTGTCATTTTCCTTCCAAGAATCTTTTAGAATAATTAGAAGCAATTCTTCTTCTGTGAGTTTTAGATATGCTTATTAAGGAAATAATGGTCAATTACTGCCTGACTATAGACCCAAAATTCAGAACTGTCAGTGTAATTTTGATGTCATTTCTTGTGTTAAAGTGTCTGTTTTTAATAAAAACAATTTCATCTTCAAAACTCAGTCCAGAATCCTCTGTTTAAGGGTATGATTTTTAGGGCTGCTCCTGGGGTCACTGTTAAGGGTAAGAGTCATGACAAAGAAAGAAAAACCACGGCTGTTATTCCACCAGTGATAATCAAATATGGGAGCCTGCTTACCAGGCTTTAGCTTGTGCTATGAATAACTACTACAAAGACAACCATAGGCAATGTATTCATTACTTTAACTGTCCTACTAAGCTGTTTTGAAACTGTCTCATTGCTACTTCTTCCTCAATAAAATTAATATAATAAAATAAAATAGAAAATAGCCAGAAAAAAAGAAAAAGTAAACAATCTCTCTGTGTTTCTTAATTTGTCCTTAGAGGAACACTTAATTCAAGATGTACAAAATATATAAGAATTTAAGATTGGCTTTGCAGTGGCCACCACAGAGTCAGATGTGGATGAGGAGAAAAGGCCTGTCAGGGTGCTAGAGATTTGAACGATCCAGTGCAAGGCCCGAAGCTCCCTGTAGTATCCCTACGATGGAAGTCTGTGCTGGGGATTGAGGGTCTGCACCGAAAGCCAGATTCTCTGAAGAAACAAGCCCACTGATCTCTACCATTTAGGCAGAACGCTCTTTGGCTTCTGTCACTCATACCCAGTTAATCTGAGGAAATCTTCCATAAATCTCTTCAGCCACACTCAGATCTATGCTGATTCAATTTAGTTAGGGGTTTGGGATTAAAGGAGATATAATCATTTAACTAAAACACTACTAATCTGGAAACAAGTCCTGTAAGGATCTAGCTTTGCTGAAAGTGGTTGGACAGTGTGGGGGGGGGAGTGGGGTACATGTGCAGATAAATGCAGTGATGATCAATGGACCCCTGTGCCTCATGCTGGCATCTGTGCTGTAGGGTGGACGGATGGCTCTAGAAATGCTGGCCGGCATTCAGTGGAGTAGACCCTCACCTGCTGCTAGGAATTGGAGGAGAGGGTTTTCTTTCTTTCTCTCCATTTGTTAACCTCACATTGACAGGAATAGAAAGGAAAATCTTCTGAAATTTTAGAAAAGGATATAAAGGGTATAATATGTCAGGTCCAGGGCCACAAAGGCCTATGTAGAAAGAATGTGTGCCTGTGACTGAGGGAGAATGGGTAACCATTTTGCCCACCGGGCTCTGAAGATGAAGCTTTCTTTTTTTGAATATATTAAAGGAAAAATGACAGACACACACACA